>VWZL01003853.1:716501-791960 GCA_013396915.1 Stercorarius parasiticus
TTCTTCTGCCTCAGCAGTGCCTCCAGGAGGATCTGCTCCATAATCTTACCAGGCACAGAGGTGAGACTGACTGGCCTATAGTTCCCTGCTTCCTCCTTCTTTCCCTTTTTGAAAATGGGGATTATGTTTCCCCTTTCCCATTCAGTGGGGACTTCACCAGACTGCCATGACTTTTGGAATATAATAGAGAGCAGTTTCGCAAACTCATCCACCAGTTCCTTCAATACCCGTGGGTGTATCCCATCAGGTCCCATGGACTTGTTCACTTTGAGGTTCATCAGATGGTCATGAACCTGATCTTCACTTACGATGGGCAGTTCTGTCCAACCCCTGCCATTGTCTTCTGTGACTCTGGGAGTGTGGCTGGAGCCCTTGCCAGTGAAGACTGAGGAAAAGAAGTTGTTGAGAACCTCGACTTTCTCCATATCACTTGTTACCAGCTCCCCTGTTTCCTTTCTGAGGGGGCCCATACCCTCCCTAGTCTTCTTCTTACCATTAATGTACCTATAGAAATTTTTGCTGTTAAAATAGAAATAGAGCTGAGCAAGAAGCATGCTTGTCCTTTTTGGCACAGCTATATGAAGTCACTGTAGATGTAACCAGAGGTGGTTTATAACAGTCCCACCAATACCGTCAGCTACCTCTAATGAGCCCAACCAATTCTAATCTCATAAAACATAGACCATTTCTGTCCTTTCATTGATTCTATAAAAACTTTAGAAATCAATCATACAAATCTGCCTTTACTCAGCTTCCAATATTGAATTACAATAATAGATTGTTTCATTGAGGGCTTAATGACTGGTTTTATCTCTTTCCTTAAGAAAACTTAATTCTCCTGGGCTTCCAACAAAAAAGAAATAGCTTTGCTTTAGTAATCTTCTGTTTACATCTTCTAATGTATTACCTTTAGAGGCAATTCAGAGAGTCCAGCATTACTGCTATAAATCCCTTTTTGATTTTCCCACACGAATTTCTCAGAAAAATTAGCATACTAGTAAATTACATACTAAGCATAACAGTGATTAATGCTAACTTTGCTTTCATCATTCTTCTCCATAGACCTATGTCAATCAGGAAAATTTCCTGTCTTGTCTACTGTCTGGTAGATATGGAAGGTGAGTCAGGTAAACATTTATGTGCCTAACATATATGACTTCTTAAGCTAGAGCATTCTGATTTTGACCTTTACAGTACATTTGTTTGAATATATTTTAAAAAAATCTTATTTGCTCTCATATTATATTTAGCCTAAAATTGAAAAGACATGAGGTTATTTTTCTATAAAATATTTCCTTTTCTTCTGGCGTTTTGGAGTCTGGCTGTTAATATGTCAGGGTAGCTCTGGCAGAAACAGATAAATACCTGTCTCACTACAAAAGAATTTATTTTTCTGGTCTAAAACTAAAAAGCAGAACAAAGTTCCTTGGAGACAAGGTAACCAAATAAAACATATGTCCTAGATACTGTTAAAATCTACATCGATATTTGGAAAAAGCAAGTTGGAATAGCTTAGCCCCTCCTTCTCCCTTCCCCACCCCCCCCCAGCAAGTGCTGAAGAGAGAAGAGCTCTTACCCACAAAAGCCAGGTTTTATTAGAACAGGAACAAGCATGAATAATACTTCTAAGAAGCTCACTTTTAAAACACCTATGAAAAGAGACCTCAAGGCGAAACAGAACAGGAATAGAAGACTTTGTAAATAAATCTCTCCCAGCTGTGTACTCCTTTTGTGTACTTTCCTTCTCCTGGTCTTATTCCCAGTCTTACTGACTTCTGAGTTGCAGCAAACTCCAATTCCTTATGTCCCGATGAACTCTTTATTTCTGTCTGCTTCTTTGCTGTACACAGGAAGACTTTTTCACTACGGAGTAAGTGGCCAAGAGGGGAAGAAGGTAGTTCTCATCTGCTGCTCTATGGGGGGTTCTGCTTGACATCATAGGGTGCAGGAAGCTGGCTGCCCATCCACACCACTTACTCTATCTAACAAGACTCCAAATAAGAGTAAAATTGCTACTGTTCTTTACAAGGTTAAACTGAAAAAACGGTGATTTTCTTTTAGATTTTCCCTGGAAAAATCCTTCTGATTTCTGCTTCTCAACTTTACACCTAACTTAAAGGAAATTTAACATGTTGCTACAAAGACCAAATCACTTTAGGTGCACTGCTTATAGCTGACTTTGAAGCTGTAGAGAAATTAAAAGTAAAATTTTCACTTCCCTGCCACTTGCTTTACTATCTTCAGTACAGCCACGTCTTGCAGGTGAATATCTATATTAATGTAGTTTATAACAAATACTATTAGATTATTTTTTTAAAGGACGATGATTTTTAATGCTTCAAGCAAATTATCAAGGTATTTTAGATGAGAGTAAAATCTTTTAAGTGATGTTTTTTACAGTAAGGAGATTGTTGGTATGATTAATTTATCTCTACCCCTGCTTCTGTTTCTGCCAGTATTTGAAGATTCAACACAATGAATGATTCTCTGTGACACTTAGGAGTGCTGCCGAAGAAGATGATGTCAGTTTGAGCCACTTAATACACCTAGCGCTGTAAAATAGCCTGGCAGTCTTTCCCTTTTTCTGCCCTTAGTTTTTCCTCAGTAAAACCCTGCAGGAGAAAACAGTGATAGCTGACAAAATCCTTGAAGAGAGAATTTTTTCACAATGTGGGAAATTTAAATTTAATTTAAACAAGTGATTTAAGTAACTAAATGGAGAACCCTTAGCTGTCATTGATCCCGCGATAACCTACAAATTTAGGAAATTTTTCACAAGATGGTTGGAAATCCAGCCACATTGGCTACTTTACTCTTCCTTTTTATGCAATCGTTTCTCTCAAACCAGGACACTTCCTTTGAGTGATGCACAGAAAAGGCAATTATAAGTCATATCCATACTTTCCAATGTCTCAAAATTATACTTAGTTTAGAGCTTCTCCTTACCCATCTAAGTATGATGAATCTCCAAAACATAACTTTAATCACAGCTTTGGTTTTAGGTATTCTGAAAATAAATAATTTTGAAAAGAATTAAGTGTTCGGAAGCTGTTGTTAAAGTAAACATTCCCTGCTAACCTGTAAGTAAAGTAAAATAAGATGTATATATCAGCTCATATTGCACTGGAGTGTTTGGAAAGGAACCTTGCTCCCTATCGTAGTAAAAATAAGCAGTAATGGACATAGAATCTTCTAGGTTGGAAGGGACCTTTAAGATCATCAAGTCCAACCATTAACCTAACACTGCCAAAACCACCACTAAACCATGTCCCTAAGCACCACGTCTACCCATCTTTTAAATACCTCCAGGGACGGTGATTCAACCTGGGCAGCCTGTTTCAAGCTGTAAGATTTTGTGAAAAAAACAAAAACCCCCCAAAACCCCCACAGCAATAGCTCATTTACAATCCCTTTCCATTACCAGTTCCTCACTTCCACTCTACCTGGAATTCCTCTCTACTAGTAGACTTCCACAGGGCAAATACAAATAACTCATTAAAATCATTATTCTTTTTCAATAAAAAGAAACTTATTGTTTACGTTTTCCACCTTTATTTTAACAAATTAGCAGAGTACTACTTCCAAAAATATGGAACATTTTTGCAAAAGTGTGAGCAAAATTTTTTGATGAGCTGCACCATGACAGGAAGTGCCATGCTCTTCTCTCAGTAAATACTAAACACAAGAAGAACTCCAATAAAAAACTAGGAGAGCAGAGAATAATGTAGCAAGACTGGAGGTTGTTGGGGTTTTTTTTGGCATATTTGACATAAAATTTATCTTTTTGACCTTTTTATATATTGTATATTGTTATATCACATACTCTAAAATACTGAAAACACCAACTCCTTTTTCTGTATGTTTGCTTAGTAGATAAATCTTGACATAAAATGTTTTTAAACTGGTTACGTATTCTACAGAAGATTGTCTGTTTGAAATAACTATTACTTTTAAGGTAAGTTTGTTAAATACTCTGACTGGCAACATTTCTTTCATTGAGATTACTTGGAAGTAGTGCAGTTCTGAAAGTCTTTCTCTAAACTGGTTATCCCTCACAGAGAAAAACACTTCTCTTGATTATTACAAAAACCATCAATGACATCCTGCTGCTTCCCTTTTTTGTATTAAAGTGTGTTGGACTAAAGAACCTAAGAAATGCGCTTTCAAAAAAAGTTACTCTGTAACTTGGATCTTAATTTCCTGTTGTTCATGTTGATCAGTAATTATGGGAATGAATAGGTGAGCTTAAAAGCCTGAGCCAAAAATGTTCACCTCAAAAAAACCACAGCAGTAACAAGTAAAGGAAGTTATAAGAACCATCAAGTTAGCAGCTTCTAATCTGGCCTTTCTGCTCTGTATAGGAGTAGTTCCGCTAATGCTCATTTACAATGACATAAATAAAATTCTTCCTGATTGTAATCAGGCTGACACCAAAGAACATTTAAAAAAGCAAAAGGAGCGTACTTTCAAAGAAACGACGTTTTTATGATTTTCCTCTACATGCAATCTGTCTATATAAAACAAAAATTTCTGATTTTGTGTTAGTAATGTTACATACTTTAGTCCTTTACTAAACTGTGAGTCACGATCCAAATCTAATAGAGCAGTTTGGATTCCATAGAAATCAATTAGGCAAAAGAGTTTTGTTGTATCAGAAAGGCTGTGATCAAGCAGAAATAGAGATCAATGGGTAGTAGCAAAAGTAGAGTCTGAGGAGGACATAAATGCATCATTGCCTTTGACAAAGCTTGTTCACCTTTTAATAGTTTGACAAGCACATCTTAACTATTCAGATAATAGCTTTTCTAGCTCATACAGGTTAACTTTCCCCTGTGAAGGCAGAGCATTAGTATACAGCATGCTTCATTTTCTTCATCCATCAACATTGATAACATTTAATATTGAAGTAGACAGCTTTCAGAGTCAGCCAGCTCTATGAATTTTGTAAAATGTTACTCAGGAACAAATGAAAGCAACACATGGTGTTTAAAAGTCTGGAGACTTTTAAAATAATTTTAAATATGATGCCGTACAGTCATTGATCTACAATATTCTGTAACCTTGTATCTGAATTGCAACATCTGTCAGTCATATGAAGGAATAGAATCATAGAATCTTAGAATGGTTTGGGTTGGAAGGGACCTTAACGACCATCCCCCTGCAACGGACAGGAACACCTTCCACTAGACCAGGTTGCTCAAAACCTCATCCAACCTGGCCTTGAACACTTCCAGGGATAGGGCATCCACAGCTTCTCTGGGTAACCTGTTCCAGTGTCTCAAAACCCTCACAGCAAAGGTTTTCTTCCTAATATCTAATATCTGTATAAATCTACCCTCTTTCAGTTTAAAACTGTTACCCCTTGTCCTCTCACTACACTCCCTGACAAAGAGTCCCTCCCCATCTTTCCTGTAGCCCCCTTTAAGTACTGGAAGGCTGCTATAAGATCTCCCCAGAGCCTTCTCTTCTCCAGGCTGAACAGCCCCAACTCTCTCAGCCTGTCTTCATAGGACAGGTGCTCCAGCCCTCTCATCGTCTTCATGGCTCTCCTCTGGACTCGTTCCAACAGGTCCTTTTCCTTCTAATGTTGAGAGCTCCAGAGCTGGACGCAGTATGCCAGGTGGGGTCTCATGAGAGCAGAGTAGAGGGGCAGAATCACCTCCCTCAACCTGCTGGCTACACTTCTTTTGGTGCAACTCAGGATGCGGTTGGCTTTCTGGGCTGCAAGCACACATTGCCAGCTCCTGTTGAGCTTCTCATCCACCAACACCCCCATGTCCTTCTCCTCGGGGCTGCTCTCAAGCCATTCTCTGCCCAGCCTGTATTTGTGCTTGGGATTGCCCCAGCCCATGTGCAGGACCTTGCACTTGGCNACATTGAGACATTGTCTGCAACCCTTTGAGTGTGACCATCCAGCCAATTCCTTATCCACTGAGTGGTCCATCCATCAAATTCATGTCTCTCCAATCTAGAGACAGCAATGTCATGTGGGACAGTGTCAAATGCTTTGCATAAGTCCAGGTAGATGGTGTCATTTTGTCTTCCCCTATCCACCAATGTTGTAACACTGCCATAGAAGGCCACCAAATTTGTCAGGCACAATTTGCCCTTAATGAAGCCATATTGGTTGTCACCGATAACCTCCTTATTTTCCATGCACCTTAGTATTGTTTCCAGGAGAAAAATGATCTTGCCAGGTGCAGAGGTGAGACTGAATGGCCTGTAGTTCCCTGGGTCTTCCATTTTTTCCTTTTTAAAAATGGGCATTACTTTTCCCCTTTTTCAGTTGGTGAGAACTTCACCGGACTGCCATGACTTCTTAAATATGATGGATAGTGGCTTAGCAACTTCATTGGCCAGTTCTCTCAGAACCTGTGTATGTATGTCATCAGGTCCCATGGATATGCATACCTTCAGGTTCCTTAGATGGTCTTGAATCTGATCTTCTCCTATAGCCAGCAGTACCTCATTCTCCCAGTCCCTGCCTTTGCCTTCTGCAACTTAGCCAATGTGGCTGGAGCACTTGCTGGTGAAGATTGAGGCAAAAAAGTCGTTGCGCACTCATCCTTGTCCATGTCCCAGGTGACCAGGTCTCCCATTTCCTTCTGGAGAGGGCCCAGATTTTCCCTAGTCTTCCTTTCATCATTGACATACCTGTAGAAGCTTTTCATGTTGTTCTTGACATACCTTGCCAGATTTAATCCTATCTGGACTTTAGCTTTCCTAACCTGATTCCTGGCTGCTCAGACAATGTCCCTTTATTCCTCCCAGGCTACCTGTCTTTGCTTCCATCCTCTCTAGGCTTCCTTTTTTTTTTTTAAATTTGTCCAGGAGCTCCATGTTCATCCATGCAGGCCTCCTGGTGGTTTTGCCTGACTTCCTCTTTGTTGGGATGCATTGCTGCTGAGCTTGGAGGAGGTGATCCTTGAATATTAGGCAGCTTTCTTGGCACCCTCTTCCATCCCAGGTTTTATCCCATTGTACTCTGCCAAGCAGATCCCTGAAGAGGACAAAATCTGCTCTCCTGAATTCCAGGGTAGTGAGCTTGCTGTGTGCCCTCCTTGCCACCCTAAGGATCTTGAACTCCACCTTTTCATGGTCACTGCAGCCAAGGTTGCCCTTGAGCATGACATTCCCCACCAGCCCCTCCTTGTCAGAGAGAACAAGGTCCAGCATAGCACCTCTCCTTGTTGAATAAACCTTAGCTCTTCCCAACTGATGTGCAGATAACAGAGGAGGAAAAATACCACGCTAGCATGAAAAAGTAAAAACGTACTGTTTCAAAAATTTATTTCATCTTTGAGCAGGTCCTTCTTAACTTAGTACAAATTAAAAGCTTGGACTACTGAGACAAAGCAGTCGGAACAGTCGTTTGCTTCATCACTGATACCAAAGATGTAAAAGTAAACACACTGTTAACTTGTTGTAGCTTAATCTATCACTGTAAATAGTAAACCCTTGAGTAATAAATTATGTAAATACATTAAATATGTTATGTTCAAGTTCTGTTGCTTAAGTGGCAAAAACTTGTTAGCCTGTGTCTGGAAGAAGTGGCAGGCTGAAAACCTAGTTGTCACATACATAATGTAAATTGAATCAATGTGAGTGCAGAATAGCATATGGCAGAAACTTGGGAAGTTCAAATCCAAAAAGCGAAACATATGCATTCATAATATTTAAATTCCTTTCAGGCTCCCTTTCCTAATACCAGCAGTGATTAGGTTGCTCGCCCAGTACATTAGATATTAAGTGATGTTTGATTACCTGCAAATTAAATCAAACATGCTTTTAATGAAAGTTACACTGTTTTGAGCATTTAGGCTCAACCCATTTGTTCATAGGAAACATCATTGTGTTCCTTGCATTTGAGAAGGACTGGACTCTTCTCTGGTATTATTGCTTATCTTACCTTATTGTTACATACATCTTTAAGTAGTAATGCTAAGTGAAAGCCCATGATATAGCATATGTCTTTATGCCAATGCGAATCCCACACATTCTTTACGCCAGTGTTTAACTTTGTCTGTTCTTATGGTTTTCCTGCCATGAAGGTCGTACCTGATGCAATACACTTGTTCATGACACTTGCTTTTTCCTTCGAAAGAGGACTGTCTCCTGCAGTCCAGTTGGAATAGCAAATGTGCATGCAAGATACTTCTTTCAGTCTTTGGAGAAAAGGCGGATCACAGTCCCTGTTACAGAAGAAAGCAACAGACAATCTTACAAAAAGTCTGTTGGCATGACTGTGTTTTAGTATTGCCTGTTCAGGGGGGAGAGGTAATGAAATTTTTTCTCAGCACCCTCTTTATTGCTGGATTTTATCTTCCATCCCCATTCACCTTCTAATACCATTATCAATGCAGCTACTGTAACCGTTGACTAATTTGGGTAAGATTGTACATGTATACACATACACAGTTATTTCTCTCTTTGAGGTTTTTGATTTATAGTCTTTAATTTTTTGGTCATTAATCCACTAACATTTATTTATTAACTGCAATATAGTTGTTATAACAACATAGAACAGCCATATATTATACCCTTTTTTGTTCTGAATTATCAAAGTTCCTTGTGTGCATCTTAGTTATATTTCAGTGCATTGTGTTTTATCTTACTTTGTGTATACATTTTGTACAATAAGTCAAGCAGTGCAAAATTTGTGGTTGAACATTGTATTCATGAAGGAATGCACATTCCAAAGCCATTAGGTAAACCTACAATGAAAAATGTGGCCGAAAAAAATCAGAAACAAAAATATTTGAAAGGTTTTACTTCTCAGGAAAACAAACCAACCAACAATGTTTTGTAACAATGGTTTTATTCTGTTAACAATCAGAATCTGTTAATATCTCAGCCTTCCTTGTAAGACATTGAACTGACTTGCTCTCGCTTTTCTGTGGTTTCATCTTTTCCCCATGTAAGTATCTTCGCACTTGCCACGCTTAAGATTCAGAGAATAAACTACAGAGTTAGCGAAGTTTATCCTCTAACTGGTTTTACAATCTCTCTAATAGAACATGTAGACATAAGATCAAGGATATCTATTCTATCCTTGATGCATTTGCGTAACTCCTCTAAATTTGAATGGGAATTGTATGCATACGAAGTGAAAACTACCCCCGTGGAGTAATAAAAAGGAGTTTGGTAAGCTTAGTGGAGAGGGAAAAGTGAGTCCCTTACATTTGAAGAGATCTGAATTGTCTGGAAAAAAATATATCTCACTTCTTAAAGAATATTGTGAATTTCCACATTAATGAACCCCATGTTTTCCTCCATTAGCAATGATTTCCTCATAAAGGCTTTTATTTGCAACTACCCTGAAGGAGGTAATTTGTATTTCGTCTTTATATCTGAATTTCCACAGCACATAAAATGGGGCCACAAATTGTTCAGTACCATCAATTTTACGTGTATTTTACTTCTGCAGGGGACTGTCGCTTTCCAGTCTTTGGTAAGTCACTTACCAGTATAGCAGCAGTAATAAAAATCATAGTTTTTTATTCTATTTTTTTTTTAATGCTTAGCATGTGCTATCTTTTACCCTTACATTACATCCTGAAGGCACAATATTTCACTGAGTATTGTGGTTTGAAATGTTCAACTTCACCATTTCTCACAGCTTAAGATTTAATTAAAAAAAACTTGAATTAAAACTTGGAAATAACTTCTAATAAATATGAATGCAGGTATCTTCTGGGTCATATATTGTTTTTCAGTAAAAATGTTTCTTTTACCTCAGGGCTTTTTTTGTTTGTTTTTTCAACTGCATACAAAAGATTAGCTTATAGTAATATATGAGACATTATTTTGCAAGACAATTATTTTCTTTTGTCATTGTAGCCTCATATTCTAGATTATTGTTGTCTCTTTTTGGTATTTTTTTGCATAATTCAATAGTGCAGTCCGTAGCTAGTGAATTATATTTCAGCAACTTTCTGATGAAAGAGAGCATCCAAATCCCCCTGCTCAGGGTTGTTTTACAAGAACTAAATTGCAGGCTGTGTTCTGTGTGTTAGATTTCAGGGAACACAGAGCAATGAAGAACGGTGATTGTAAAGTGTATCTAAATTACCCTTTCCCACTGCACATCAGAGCCTTGTGTAGTTGGGATTGTCCACACTGCTTTGGACACTTCATTTGAGAGAGCTTCGGCACATGCGTAGCTCTTCCAAGGTTCTCAAGCTGAAACTTCCACATAGCCATTATCTGTTTGGTTCAACAAAGTCATGGGAGATATTTTGTAGATGTTTGGCTGCAGGATCATTTTGCTGCTGATTCTGCCCCTGTGGGAGAGGCACTGAGGTGTATTTGTAATGTGCCAAGACCTTTGTCCCTTTTCACAAATTGGGCATCTTTTCGTGGGGTACATCTGTTACTGAAGAGTTAATAGGAAAGGCTACCTAACAGCAGTTCGTATTTCTTGTGCTAGTGACCTTCTTTGGAAGGGAACAAGTACGTACCTCCCTGGAAGAGAACCAGAGAGAAGGTATAAATTCAATAATGTTCTCTTGAATTTTTACCCGTCCTGTGCTAAATTTTCCATAGTATTTGCTTAGGCTAAGATGAACAAACCACACAGATTTGAAAGATGATTCCTCAAGGATGCAATTAAGGTGCAGACTGAATCCTCATGAGTCAGGCAGCTGTGGACACAGCAGACTACCATCAAGGTGCAGCAAGGGCAGGCTGCTCTGGAGAGCAAGGTGAGCCAGCAGCTGAGGAGGACAACGAGGCAGGCAAGGATGGTGACACGACTGCCAAGCTCAGTACCCACAGTCCCCTCACCTTGCAAGGTGAGCAGAGCAGGTCTGGTGTCAGCTGGGAGTTCAGAGCACCATACAAGCCTGTAGCAGACAAGCACCAGCACCACCATGGCATAGCTTGGCCAGGACAAGGGACAACTTGCCCAGCTAAACACAGGTGCAAAGCAGGGTGGGTCAGGCCCCACTTCTCATGGCTCTTTCTCACACAGCTCTTTCCATAGAGCTGTCTGACCTGAGGCCACACAGCTGCACCGAAATCTAGACCTAAGATCAGGCAGCCAAACCCCTGGGGGAGTGAAGGAAGAAGTTGCACTCACGGCTTAAAGACATTTGGATTTCAAAAGTTACAAAAGAATTTAATCTCAGTCATGTTGGTAGATACTGAAAACAACTAAAGCAAGTGTATCATGTGTTTCAGTCTTTATACAACTGTATAACTCCAACTTTATGCAACCTGAAGGTGCTGGTAATTTTAGGTATTTCATAGTATTTGTTACCAAGAGGTGGTAATAAATGGTGTGAGGGGGAAGATGTGCAGCTATATTTTTAAAATGGAAAAGGGAGAACATTTCTGTGAAGTCATCTCTGCAAGTCAAGCCTGAGAATTCTTACACAACAAATGGAGAAAGAGGAAATTCAAAATTTACAAGTTAGTAATTAGAGAATATATTAATCTGCTATGAGGAAATCTAGCTTTAATCATAGAATCATAGAATACGAGGTTGGAAGGAACATCAGGGATCATCTGGTCCAACCTTTCTTGGCAAAAGCGTATGTTATTTTTGCATATTTTTCATGTTTCAAATGAGTAGGTACAAAGCAATCACAGTACTTGTCAAAGTTGCTGATAAATTTGTGATCAAACTCAGGTTCAAACTGGGATATTTTGCATAGTTTATCTGAAATACAAATTCAGATTGGATTCACTGGCTAAGGGAAATAGGATGATTTCTTCAGGACTACTGGCCTATGTACCATTTTAATGTGTGACACTTGACATTTTTGAGGTGAGAGAAAGATGAGAACTTGTATGTATTCTCTTTGCAAGTCAACAGACATATTTTCAGAAAAATGGGGGGTCTTTTGCCAGCGCTAATCTAAAGAACAGTTGAAATTCAAGTCATCTGCATACCTGTATAAAAGGAACAGCTGATATCACTGAATGGGTTTTTCAACTCATCTGCATCAAAGGATGAAACTGATTCCAGCCAGCTTCAGCCATCAACTCAGCTATGCACTGCATGCAAATTCCCAAACAGAGGTTTTGAGAACATTCATGCAATATGAGCCTGTTGTTCACAGTCCAGTAAATTTATTGCTGAATAACAGATGCTAAAAGGAAATTTAGGCACTGGGGTCCAAGACTGGATTATCAGCTCCCAAAACTGGTCTGGGCTTCAAGAAATGCAAGAGTGTTCCTGCCAAGTCAGTGAATGTATGATATGCATTTGGCATATGCTCAAGTCTTACTATGTGAAAGCCAACAATCTGTGTCAATCAAAAGACTGAGGAATAGCAAATGGTGTACAATTTTAATTTGATGAAAAGTTGGAGTTGAATTTTGATGTCTGAAGTATACATTTACTGTGTTAAGGAAGTATAACAGAAAACATGAGAGCATTAGAAAGAAAAATATGAAGGTATGCAGGTTATGGTATACTTAGATAGTTGGCAAGGCTTTATTTCTATTAATTTCTTTATGAGCAATAATGAAAGGAAATGGGTTATAATGCAAAAGTATATTCATACCTAGATTGGGAGGGAAGGGCGATGCTGTCACTAAAAATACAGCTACCTCTATTAAGCTTCCCATCATTAACATTTTCAGAGTGGGAACAGAGTTTTGTTTAGATACTACTCCCTTTCAAAATTATTGCTAGAATTTGCCACTTGAGGTGGCAGATTCTGCTGCCTTTATTCAATGACCACTTTTATGTACCTTCACTTTATAGCAACAGCAGAAAGAATTTTGTCTCCTCTGATGCAGTTTTCTACTGGTACTTTTCTTCTTGTTGTCCTCCAAATTGCCTCCTCTGGGGTTTATGCCTAGAGATCCTGGTTGCGAGAACATATTCCATGCTGGTTTAGTTACTTCCGTTAGTGATTGGGGTCATAACAGAGAACAATGACCCCAAATCTGTAGGTATTCTCACTTTCTACTGTAGAAATTAATTTTTTTGAGATTTGCAGACAAAAGCAGTTTTAAATAAAATGTTTTTATTTCTTGTTAGGCTTAAATGCCTAACTATGAATCTGGATTCTTACACTTGCTTTATATATTGTAAAAAAACCACTAACAAGTGACTGTGTATTGCTGTAGGTTTTTGGGGGCCGGGGGTTGAGCAGGGAGATAGCAGAGGGTTATGGTCCTGAAAGTGTGGAGAAGAGAAGAAATCCATTAAGGAATGTAATTTTCTATCCCAGCTGTTTTGTAATTATTGTAATGAGCAAAAAACCCAAATTACATTACAATGTCTTGCAAGTATCTCCTCATGCGAAAAAGTTCAATGTTAACTATACAAGCAGTAGTCCCATTGAAAATATTTGATAACAGATTTAACAGTGGCTTCGGAAAGACGTTAGGTATCCTTGCTTTGCCATCTCTTTTCTACTGGTTCAGCAACAAACCAGTTATCAGTCGAATAATTATAAGTTGCGAAATCACAAATCCATATACTCAGGATAGGGGTGTATATAGGGTAAGAAGTTTTTAGGATGGCTTCAGCCTAAATTAACTATAGTGATGTAAATAGTACGGTATTTGCATTTTTCAAAGCTAGCCATCATTCAGTACAGGCAACAAGTAATTACACCCATCCATTATGTTGTGTTCTTGTTGCTGTGTTTCTGAAACAGCCTCAGCTGAAATGTGTTAATCTCCTAAAGAGGTGCTCAGCTATTATTGATAAAATGATTTCTCTTAGTGTATTTTAGAGCAAAATCTAATTGAATAGTTTGAGCTATCTACAGCCCCTCTTTAAATTAAGCAAGTTCAGATAGTTGCTTTGATTTAAACTGGAAACAGCTAGAACTCATCTGGGACTGTGCAAATTATAGCTGACTGCTGTTATGTCCTCAAAAAGGACATAATAATTGAGATACTTTAATCCCAATCTCCTGTATGTAAAGGCTAAATCCAGTGAAATAGCATACCATTTGCTGCCTAATTGTGGAGCTTGACTAGAGAATTTTAAATAAAAAATGTTAGGAATTTCTATGAAAATGCTTGTAAAATCTCATGCAAGAAACCAAACCAAATCCATCATGAAGTATTTGAAAGGGTACTGCTCAGCCTCTCGTCAACGTATGAAAAAAACCCAAACAAACCGCTTGCTTTAAAACCTCCTTTTTGTTATACCATCATTTCGTGCATGTATTCGTGTAAAGTTATACTCAAACATTTTTACTATACATACACAAAATTACCTTCTGTGTAGGTACTTTGTTACTAGTCTTCACATGCCAAATGTGCAAGAACTTTTCTGAATCAAATGATGTGTGAGTATCTTTTGTAAAATCATTTCTCCAAGCTCTGAGATAAAGTATTTAAAGAACAGCATGAGTGGTTTGTTTCAAGAAAGAGTCTTGCATGTAGCCTCTTGTTGTAACTGGAAAAATGTCCATCTGGGCCAGAAATCAGCTCCTACAATTCTAAAGAGATCATTGCTATCATAGCCAAGACAAAATATATTCTAGTCAGGCCTTAAATGTGTTTCGTTGAAGAGATAGAATGCTATTGGTTGAAAATGCCTCAGATGGACACAGTTCCTCTGTCAGCAAAATTCTAAAATGGAAAAAGAAATGTTATACCACACTCAGAAGGACATGCCTTATTGATTTGATCTGCCTGGGATAAGAAGATTGTTAGAAAAATAGTAAAAAAAAGAATGAAACCAAAAACATACCTCAAACAAACTTACTCAGTGTAGAAACTATATATATATAAACTGACACGTCCTATTTAAATGCAGAATGTAATTTTAATTTCTTGGAAGGAAATAACATTATTTGTATGTAGTTTGATATTATCATAATGTTACTCTAGAAACTTACAATTAATTGCAAATGGATTGTGAGCTATGGTGAGCTCTTTTATTGGAAAATTAGATGCAGCACGTACTGAGGTGCATTGAAGAGTTTGAGAAAGAGAATAATACGTGCTATTAAGCTATGTAAAGGAATGTGTTCTTTTCTGAAAGTTCCCTATGTGAAATTAAAAAAAAATATTCCCAGGTACCTACCATTTAGGTTAGTGCAGTATTTCACTCATTATTAGAAGAACCTGTATTTTGTAGCGTGATTTTATTGAACCTTTTTCATTAGTTTTCCTTACAGTGGGATTATTCAACTAATCTTCAAGTCATTAACCTCTATTTACCTTAGTAGCGTTCTGCATTGGGACTCATGGCAAGGAGTTGTAGATATTATCTATCTCTAATCACAGAGTATCAATGGATGATATTAGGTATGCTGATTTAAATTAAGAGCTATTTCATCAGAAACACTAGTATAAAGTCAAGCTTTCAAAGAAGGCTGGCCAGAGTTATTAAAAGGAACAGAATCAAAGAATCAGATTTTTTAAAGAGTCAGTTCTTTATGAACAATCCTAAAACTGAACTAGCAAAGCCAGAGGTTTTGGAGCAGTATAAATCACACCAGTGAAGCTGTATGAAGACAAACCAGGTGACAGTCTGGAACTGTTTATAGATTATGGGCCAGATTCGCTAGTATAGACATGGTCCCTCTGTGCCACTCAGATGGTCATCAGTAGATGAGATGCAGATGCAAACTGTAAGCAAAGATCCAAGATGTAAAGCAAACTGCTAGTGCCTCTAGGACCCTTGAAGAGATGGAGTGGTGTACTGTCCATGTGAGGGGATGCGTTGAGTTGCTGCAATGCTTCTCAACCCTTCTTAGCACTGGGGAAATCTGTCATTCAGCTGATAAAAGGTCCATTAAGGATCCTGCAATGTTCTATGAGAAAAGCTACTAAATAATAGCTCTAAATGGTCCATAATCACAGAGGAAGAACTTGCATCTGGATTTCCTACTGAGATGAAGCACAGGCAAGCGTCATGTTACAATTCAGTAGTTACTATTTTTTGTGGCTTAACCGCGTTGGACATTGCATTACTCTCTCACCATGAATTCCAGCTAATCAGTTGCTAATGTTTATTCTTGACACTTCAGTAGAATATGCTGTGCCTGAAAACATCTTAGACATAATTTATTACTCTTTTCTTGAGCACGTATAGCACTACTTTTTCTTCTTCTTTTTTTTTTTTTTTTAATAAATAAATATCACTCAAACAACTGTATATGATTATGTTTTCTCTGCCTTTCCTGAGATGGACCTGTATGGATTTTCTTGGTGATGGTTCTGAACACTTAAAAGCTTTTTAGAGCTTCCCAATATTGCAGTGAATGTAGTAACCCATCTTTTTCTGTTCTTTTGAATGTTCTTCCCCTCTACTGTGATGCAGGGGAGGAGGAGGAGGAATGGCAGTAGACATATTCTGGTGCTTCCGTGCTATGCGAACTAGGGGCAATTTTCTCCTTGCACAGGCTTCCTTGTACCACTCTGTCAGGAAAGCAGCAGACACAGGTATCAGAACTGATGCTATTACAACATCAGTTATTTCTCCCCTTGTTTTTTGATTGCCTGTGGCTGCAAATATTCAATCATCTGACTTGATTTCCGACTCACAGCTCTGAAACCCTGTGAGGTACTCTAGGTTTCAAGAATCTTTACTTCGCCTTAACTGTATTTCGAAGCCATGTTAGCTTCACAAGAAGACATTTTAAAATAATTTTGTTAAAAACCTACAAAGCCCTGTGGATGTTCAAGAAAGACTTACCATATTGATTTCAACTGGAATTAAACTAAGTTGTATTGATATGCTCTAGATATAGATTGAATCACAATGTCCATGCAAGATTTTGTTGTGGTTTAGCAATGCATTACTAAGCTAATATAAAAAGTAAATTTGTTTAGCTTTAATCATACAAGAAATGTGGTTTAAAGCCATATATGCTCTGAAATTTAGTCTAGATGCCTGGATTCTTTATTGGTTTTTGGCTCACACTTTCCTCAGTCTATATTCCAGCATATTGCTTAAATTGTCTGCTTTACAAATGAACATTGAGCAATTACTTCACTGACAGGTCTTAGAAATAACGCCAGGCAAAGAGGAGATTTAGAAAGGAAACCATAGTGTAAGAATTCTGGAGAACATGGTAAAAATGTTGAGAAAGTTAATAGCTTTTCACATAAATTATTTCATAAACCTCTGTAGTTGGAAAATTAATTCCTTTTTGTAATTTCTCTGTTTCATGGGATGATATTAAATTCTACAGAAAAATCATCAGCCAGATGAAAATACTGAATTAAATATTTCCATTAGAGAAAGAATATCTTAAAGATTTATACTGTTTAACACTTTGTGAAGAATTAGCAGCAGCATTCATCTTACAGCACCTTTAGGTCATTTGCAGTTCTAACTGTTCTAAGATTATTTGGCTTTGTTTCACAATTTTAACTCTGGCTTACATTTAAAATCAGAAACTTGATTTTTATACATCTTTAAATTAAGCTATTCTTGTTCTGAAATAGTTATCTGTGAAGATTAAAACAAACAAGCAAACAAGAAAACAAAACCTGAGAATTAACACACACTGAACGCTTAACTGGTATGATTAAAAAAAAAAGATAGATGAATAAATTTACATGTTCAGAAATCCTCGTGAATGTGAATCCTTATGAGTATTTATAATAAAGAGTATAGGTTGGGCTCCTTACGCTGGAGTTCCTCATATGGAGAAAGGACCACCAATATTGCTGGCAGAGGAGAAAAAAAAAAAACATCATGTGAAACCAGTGAAAAGACAGCCTCAGTTTACTACTGCTAGCTTCATGTAGCTGCTGAGGCTGTCGGGATCTACAGCTCCAGAGAAACCTCATACACAGGCTGCAGCTGGCAGGGTTTCTAACGTACCTGTGCTGCCGTGGAGAAAACCAGGCAGAGCCTTGAAGGTCAAAGCTAAAGCCCTGAGGTGAACTTCCTGCGTCTGCGCATTCCCTGCTGCCCACCTGGACGCCAGATCTCTAGTGCTTAGACTCTTAAGCTCCACATGCTGTAGAAAGGAAAGCCCCTGTTCTGGTGAGGCTGTCCAAGCTTTTTTGCACGGCGATTGCAAACCTAGAAGACTATGATCCTTTGGGAAGTCCCTCTGTTAGGACTGCTCCAAGGGTAAGCACAGCTTGTCAGGAAGACACATTGTGCTGTAGGAGTCTTCAGTCTTGTGTTCTTCAGTGTTGCATGATACAAAAGCAGTTCTTTTGTTGTCTTACATTAAGAGACAAATTCAAGACAGTTGATTTTTCCTCTCCTTAACTGCCAGCCCCATCTGAGCAAATAATTTAAATGTAAAAGATGAATACATGACATTATTACCAGAAGGTAGAAGTATATGTTATCCCTGATTCAGGGATAAGATCTTACAGACAGGCTACAATAAGGAAAAGAGTAGATGCATTCCTGTGACGTAATGATATTTAATTGTTGACCTTTGAAGCATATTGGCTGTTGTGTCACTGTATCTGTGGCTGAGTCTGTTCTTTCCTGGTTGGGGAACAGAGGAGGGCAGGGGTACGTAAATGCAGAATCTCACTTAATCTTCCAAGAAATAATGAGTCTGCAGGAGTGTGCAGTACTGTTGGGAATCTCACACCCCTTCAGTCAGAATAATATAATGTGAAAGCAGTAAAGCCATTTTTACTGCACGGAGGCTGGGTGAGTAGAAAAAGATGATCTTAGTGGTAAAATTACTATTCTGGAAGTAGTTTCACTATGAGGAGGTAGCCACCTTCAGAAATGAGTTATTGTCATAACAGTCGATACCAAAATAATACCTGATTCAGGGTTTATTACTGGCATTAATGACAATTCTGAGAATTTAAAGGTAGCGAAGTCATAAATCCTATACAATGATGATTGCAGAATAGTGACCTGCTGTCAGTGTAATGGCTGTTATCTAATCAGACATATAATTTGTTTGAGTATATTAGGCCATTCTAAATCCATTAGGTTTACTGTGGTGGCCCATAATCTAATTAACCTATAACTTGACTCAACCTGGAAATTAAGAGTAACTTGTTGTACAGTGTAGTATAAATCTACTATATTAAATAACCATCTATTTGAAACAAAGTCTCTGAAAACAGAGTAATTGAAAATGGTTATATTTCTACCATTGTAAATTACTGCATCTTATTTCTAGAGACAGCACCTGTACATGATTGGTTCTGGACATGGTGTAAATAAAATGTAAAGATCTAGGTGTCCAGAAAGTCTTAAACCAAGCAATTTGTACATTGTGCGAGGGGATGCAGTTCTCATTAATTCTTTCGCTTTAGCTGAGAGCTAACCTGTGAGGTGCTATACATCTCTTGTTTAATCATATCTCTTCTTTTTGTATTCCCAAAGTTCATAATTGATATTGATCCAGCTAGTTCCCCAACATTTCAGTTTGGGAAAAGATGAATTTTCTTCCCGAAATGTTTCATGCATTAAATAGAAACTTCCTTTCCGCATTTGCGGGTATTGCTTTGTGCATTTAAACTACTGTGTTCTAACTGTAGCCACATGCTAGTATGGATGAAGTGTTTTTTTTTTTTTAAGAAACTTCCTTTTAGCAGTAAAATAAAATAACAGCAGGCTATTTCATCCTAGTAATTAAGGTTCTTATATTTCCACTGCTGAGGAACTGCTACACATCTGAAAAACATCTTGAACATAAAGTTCTCTGTCCATTTAGTGTTTTTTCTTTTTACAATTTTCCCATTTTCTCCAGTATGCCTTATTTTTCAAGGGATACCCAGGCAACAGTTACCGCTCCCTTTCACAAATTGATGTTAATTATAGTTACACCTGAAAGTATTGGTTATCTAAAAGAACAGAAATCTCTGCAAATAAGGAAAAACACTCAACTGCAGCAGTGTGAAAAGACAAAGTTTGCACTGCAGTACATTGGAAAGCAAAAAATTATAACACACATATGTGAAAGGATTTGATGGATATCAAAGAATGTGTAAACTGCTGGTCCATGTGAAGATATATATTACAAAGTATCTTTGCAGTCTTATTGTGACTTATTACTAACCGAGTAATCTACGCGTTGCTTAATTCTGGTTATTCTCCATCCAACATAGCTTGTTGCTAATAAAGTTTGGCTAAGCTTTGGCTGCAACCAAAGCTACGTGAGGCTTTCAAGTTCTGCCAGTCAATTCTTTTGACTAGATATTTGTTTGTTGTCATGTTTGCTGCTCGCAGCCTAAATAACCACCTTTCCTTGCAGTCACTCTTCAGATAGAAGGTCAATGACATTTCACATCTTCTCTCCTTCCCTCTCCTAATGCAAGTTGATCAAGAAAGAGGGCAGAGAACTCTTCTAATAGCAGTCCTGTTCTTCTAATCTGTCTGTATGGAACCTAACTCAGTAAATCCTGTGAGCTTGATACTGATGGCAAGTGAGCTTGTGTCCGAAGCTCATCATCAGAACTTGTTCATGCCTGATCTGGATCATGAAAGATCCTTGAAATTATAAACTTTCTTATGATATCTCCTACTCTAAAGACCCTGAATGGGTTCATCAGGGTCTTGCTAAAGTACGAAGAAGTAAGTAAATCACCCTTACATCCCCATAAATCACTGGCAAGGATGTATATCTCTACTATATGGAGGCTTTTCCTGTGATTTCTGGATGTTTGAATGGCACTTTTTTTTTGTCCCTTTCTTTTTTTCCACCCAGTGGATTCACTAGACATAATTGTGTCATATAGCAGTATATTGAATTTTTTTTATCTTGTGTCTACATTTCTTCATTGTTTGTATTAAAGGATTTGCTATATTATCAACATTGCTGTCCTCTTATTGACTTTCTTTCACTGTCTACAGGAATTTCAATAGTCCTTGTCACTGTTTAAAACTTAGGTTCTTCCAAGTGTAGCATTTCAATGAACCAGACAAAGTGAAAGGACAGCTCTATTTTTGATAGCACAGTAAATACAGTGCATAAGAATGACTGTATAACGTATACAAGAAATTAAAATAGAGCTTCTTTTTAGAAGTTGTTGGGTTTTTTAAACTTCCCTTCAGTTTGCCAAAAGAAAATATCCATGTCTGTTTCCTGTGCAGAGAGGGGCAGAACCAACTAAAACTCTTAATATTGGTATTCTGTATTACTGAATCACTCTGAAGTGACACTGAGAGCAAACATCAAGTTAAATGCCACCATAAATGGTGTATGAATTCTTAAATTAAAAAAAAAAAAAATCAATGGGATTTAGGAGCCAGAAAATTAGAAGGTAAAACTCTTCATAAATACATAATAAACATTTCCTTTTCTGGAGGCATTGATCACCTCTCTCCCAGTCCACAGGCATGCTGTCCCACCAGCACTTCAGCAAGAACTCCATGCAGTCACATGCACACACAACATACACGGTATTTGAGTAGAAGTTATTGCTGTACAATTTATGGTTAAATGTGCATAAACCAAGAGAAAAGGAAACAGGCTAATTTTTGTACTTGGGAGAAGTCTTCAGCAGAAGCTTGGAACTCGAAGATGTCCTTGTCAATAGCTTAGTCTGGCTGCCCCTTGCAAGGAAATGGATGACTCACTCACTGAAGCTGAAAAGTATTCTTTTTAGTAGTTTAAAACCAACAAAAAGCCTTGCTTATTTGTGAAAGCTGAATGACCCCAAAAAAGAAAGGTAATATCTGATCAATGAGAGGTGTCATCCCAGTGTACTTAAACTAGTATGCTAGAATATATCCTAAATATTAGGCTAAAAGAAATTCAGGCCTGAGAATGAGACTGAGCGCCATCTGCTCTTATTTGAAATGTCTGCAATAAACTGATCATATAAACTGCCTTTATACTCAATGGAACAAAATGAGCACCCTGAGAGAGCTATTATTCCTGGAAGATTTTACACGTTACTCTTGGGATGATATGAACCCCTTCCTGCAAGTTTCTGTTAATTTTCCTGATGAGACCAATGTGCCTCTGAGCAGCAGATACAGCCTTTCTCCCCATGTTGCCTGTGCAGGGCGCACTGCCATTAGCCTGTATGAAACACTTGGAGCCTGCACTCCCTGTGTGGAGGAGTGAACTCTGAGATAACATTTGTGATTCTGGATGAAGAGGCTGGGCAGTAAGGGCACCTCATCAGCCTCTACTGTACCAGCACTGAACACTTTGTTTTCTTAAAAATGAAACAGAAAAAAATTTTCTTCCCTTTTTCTATAAATAACAAAAAGATATTAACAGATTTTAAAGCAGAATGAAATTACTAATTATTTGTAGGGTCAGTAGTGAATGTCTTAGGCTTCCAAAAACTTCAATATTTAAAAATTACTTTGAATAACTTAAGGTGGAACTGTGAAGTCAAATACATTGTTTATAGGATGAATCTAGTTCTGTATTCATGGCCTTTTTTTTTTCAGGTGCCAGTGAAGTCAACAGTTAAGCAATAAAGAATTCTGCCATGTCTTTCTCTCGTTCTTTCCTTTGGGAAGAATTCTGCCATGAATTAAATAATTCAGGCAAAATGAATGGGAGACAGAAGGATCCTGTAGTCTGGTTGCTGGTAAATGCAAATGGATAAAAATGGCCTTTGCATAAGGGAATATCTAATTATTCATACAGAATGTAAGGTGGTGAAGAGAAGACACTGAGAGCATCCACACCAGCTCCAGAGTATCCAGTCTGACTATGGTGCTCCTGAGAGATGTAGACCATGTGTTTACACACTTTCAGAAAGAAGGGAAAAATTAACACAGATTTTCTGTCTTCTATACGGGTACTCCTGTACACTGAACTCTCAAATGAAAAGGAAGGAAAACATTCCAATCTTGGGAAATTTTTTTTTGTGGCAATAACTATTTGGTAAACATTAACCAAATTCAAAATCTTGTGATTACTAAAGCAATGCTTTTCAACAAAGTGATTATTTAGCTTCTCTGAAATTAACCTACCTGTAATAATAAGTCTTGTAAGTAGTACTGTGCCACTGAAAGAAAACTTGATTGCAGTGAAGTTCATCATAAACAGGAGCAGACATTGAACAGTATATTGTTATCCAAAGTATGTAGCATGCAGTATAGAAAATGTCCAAAATAGTGACATTACCCACAATAAATATTATTTAAGATTATTGGTTTATTTTTAAGCATTAAGATTTCAGTAAGCTATTAAAGAAATTTTATTATAGTGTCTTTCTAAAGGCATGTTTGAATGGTATTTTATTACAGAAATAAAACATTATGTAAAAGCAATATACACAGCTAGAAGATAAACAGGATTTTGCCAATTAGGTGGGCATATGATAATATTATACATAAAGTTTTAATTGCTCTTCTAAGTTTAGCATCAGCAAACAACTAACATCTGTGCTAGACTCTGTCAGATCTTCCATAATGATATTTCTTGGCTAAAACCTTGAATTTCTAATTTTGTTTATGAGCAAACTGTACACTATTACTTGTGCATATTTTTTTTTAGTTGATGTAAATGGAAATCATTATAGGTTACTTCCACTAAGCTGCAAATTTGTGAACAATCTATTTCAGATTTCTGTTCCTGGAAACTTTAGAATGGTTTCTGTCTGAATGGGAATAAATTTTTTCTAAACTTCCTTCATGAAATAATTACTAACAAAAATATTTTTTGAAACATTAACACCCATTATTTCTTTTTAAAATAAGCTCTCCAGATCAGGATACTGCTCTGTGAAATCAAGTTGGTTCTGTTTGCCTGGGAAGCTTGTTCGGATCACTGACTGTGTACCTCTGAAAAAACAGGGCTGGCTGGCTGGCTATTTTCCAGGCAAGGTCTATGGGATCCCTTGTCCTTCTGCCAAGGAGGTCTGTCACAGAAATCCTCAAAACAGTGAGGATTCTGCCTATGAGAGAGGAGAGGAACTGTAACACCCAATAGAGGTTTCCATTGAAGTCCTGTTTTCAGTGTGCCAGGTATCTGAGTTCTGATGAATGTTGCAGGCATAATGTGCTCTTCTTCACAGAGATAACCAATGCTGACTGCTCTTTCTACATTGTACCATCCTTGGACGAGCTAGTGCCTTTCAGAGAAATGCGTCTTGCTTGGAAAAAACAAAGAAACATATTTAGCTGACCTGGTGCCCATGTATGACAAAAAAGCTTCATTGAAGTGCTTTAAGATTTTTATTCTTAACTAGATCTCCCCTCAGTGCTTTCTGTTTGTTATAAGACAGCATTCTGTAAAAGGAGCTTCACAAGTTTTCATAAAATCACATGGGGAATTTAGTACCTCGGGATTTATAGTTATTCATATTAATTATTAGATCATTAATTTAAAATGGAAGGGAGGGGACATTGAATGATCTCCGTGTAACTGTTTGAATTGTCCATCCTGTAAAAGAATGACTGGTTATATCATCAGTCGCTTAGGATGTGCCATTAAGAACTATTTAATGAAACATATACTGTGATCATTCACAAATCATTCAGCCCAGATCTTCTGTTTGAAGATACACGTGCCAGTTCATTTGTAAAGCGAAGATGCTGGCACTGCCTTGCAATTCAAGTGAAGCTAGCATAAATATAACAACTATATTAGAACATGTTAGCTGCTTCAATAATTTCATCATTATTTGGTGATGAGGACATATACATCATGTGGTAGATACAACAAATCATGGTAGATATGACAAATCATGTTGCAGCTGATAATTTATTAATTCAGTGTTGTTGTATATTATAATTATGAAAAATTTTAAAAAAGGCACTAATTCCAGCTGTCACTTACATCAGTAAGGTTTAAAGACCCCTCTTTGAAAATCCTTTTTTCTGTTCAGAATTCTGCCAATGCATCGAGCAGGCCAATGCAAACAGCAGTTGTGAGATAGTGATTTTTATTTTTTTTTAAATACTAACCAGAGTAGTTCTCTGAGTGTTAAAGAAGGATGAGATCCTGCAAATTGCATGTCTTCCGTTTGTTGGCTCCATAATTCTAAAATGAAGAACATAACCAAATACCTCCCTTTTTGTGTACTATAAATACATAAAGTAGTCATAAAATTAAAATTTATAGTCAAATAGCACTATGAAGGTATTCATTTGCAACTAGAGTAAATAATATTTGAAGGTCAGACTTGCAGTTGTCTCCATGCTTTCTCCTAGCTTTAACATAAGTCTGCTGCTCTGCTGCCATCATCCGAGTTTTGTGTGTGTTTCTCGGTATAAACAAAATTCATCACATTGTGACAGCAGTTGTAAATACATTTGACCATATATTATAATAGCTTAAGGAATTATATTTGCTGTTCTCCATAAGATAGTTTTTCATGTTTAAAAAGTAACATTTTTATTCATATACAGTTTTGGCACCTATAATTTAATGTTATTTACCTTTATCAGAAACAATTCTTAAGGTCCGACTCCCTTCTTTTTTTAATGTGAATTCTTGCCCATAATTTTATTGAGTAAAATAAAATTTCCTGAATGCACTTTCTCAACCATGTCATCAGTCTTTGATCTAGTAGAAGAATACCAATCTCTATATTTTTCCATAACAACTCTTTAACAGAAAATGCAAAGAACCCCCAAAGTTTTTCTGTGGAAACTCTTCAGTAGCCTGCCTGAGTGATAACAGGTCAGTTTTCAATCACACCTCTAATCTATTGTACTATTCACATTCTAATGAATTTAATCTTTAAGAGCTGCCAATGCAATTTATATATAGCAGGTAAAAAAAGTAATTTTTAGTTCCTAATATCAAAATCAGTACTTCCCCTTTTAAAAAGCAAGTTATTTTGGAACAAAATTATATGAGATGACTCACTGCTAAATTTTATCTTCTGTGAGGTGGAGTGCTTTCAAAAAGAAGTAGCTGAGAAGGTGTAATTACACATACTTTATTTTTAACCCATTTTCTCCTCATTTCTTTGCCCACACTTCTCTGCTCTGAGTAAGCACTGTAACTTTTACACCATAAAGAACAGTAGAATTAGTAAGGGTTATACTGCACTAACTTTTTGTTTTATTAGAAATCATCTATGACTTCAGTCTTTTAGGATCTAAATATTAGACTATTTAACTTGGGGACTTAGAAAAAAAAACATGTGAATGCTATGCTTCATTGCCCAAATGCTAACTTTGTATCCACGTGTTTAATTCAAGTGATGCCCTTGGTCTTGAGCTTTATTTATAAGTCTGTTCTAATATTTTTGAGACATTATAAAAAAGATAAATCAGGGTTTGCATCAAAAGTAGTATATGGTGAGTCTTTTTATTTAAAGATAATTCCAGGCTTTTGGACATGTGAAACGTTCTTTTGATGGTTTCTAATTTCTTTCATATGCATCTTCTCATTCATTCTTGGTCTTCCGTTTTCACTAATTTGAAGAACTTCAATGGTCTTCAAAGGCTGCTAAAGCTTCCCTCTGTGCACAGGTTGAAAAAAATGCAAATTTTCAACTTAAACATGAATGAACCTGGCTGAGGGAAGTGTTTACTGCTCTCCTTTATGAATACAATTAGTCTAAACTTAGCTGTGTCTTACAGAAGAGCTAACATTAACAAATGAGAGGATTCTCCCAGATGGACCTTCTAGTAAAATCTTACCAACTACTATTATCTATCAGTAATAATATGTGAAATATTTGCAGGTCCTCATGTGGTAAATTCTTCTCTTCCTCCAAAAATCTGGTAGGACTTTAACTACCTCTAGTGAAAAGACAAATAATGATGATTCAGTGAATCAACCCTGTCTTGATTTTTATTTTTTTTTAGGACTGGGCCATGAGATAATTGCAATAAAGCAACTTTGGAATTTCTAGTTTTTTCTGCTTTTCTTGACCTTTTTATTTCCTAAATCTGTACAAATAATGTTACCCGTGTTGATAGTGTAGTTGTGCTTTCAAGGAATTCCCACTGCCTTTGATACAGCATTGTTTCTGATACAGAAGTGATTCCCAACCAGTGTGAATAACAAGGTACTTTTCTGACTCACCTTTCAGTTATCCCAGAGTATAATTTTAGCAAATTATTTTGTATCTCTGGGAGAATTTCTCAAATCAGATGAGACACAAAATCTCTCTAAAGTCACCTCCACAAAGATGTGTGCTTTTGTCTAATAACTAGTTAAGTACAGCTGCTGAAATAGTTCACCAGACCACACCTAAATGACTATCCTTCAAGAAACAGTATCTTTGCTGTTATGCAAACCTCAACAGCTATAGCACGTAAATTCTGGCATTTCGCTACATCCAGCATTGCTGAAGTGTACACATCTGCCCTTCCCATTGCACTTCCTAAATGACGTTATCCTTTCTTACTTACATGGTGCAGATCTACTCTTAATTACTCTTGCTGGTGGCACCTGAAAGTTAGCCTACTGAAGCCCATTCAACTGCAGGCCCTGTTTTGACACTGTTTGAAAACAGCAGTGTTTTCAGGGTGATAATGTGATTTCTACTGTACCTCATCCTGGGGAAAGCATGCTACACTTTTACGCACCGTTCCTCATTTGTAGCTACCTGTGATTTCAGCAACATGGAAAACCTCACATTTATTTCAACCATGTTTTAAATTAAACATTGTCCTACTAAAGTCTGCCAGATATTAAGAAACTGCTCACCTTGCTGTTTTGTTGTTAGTTTGTATCTGAAGCTTGGTGATTCTTCTGTACAGGTCAAGCCATTTAAAGTGACAGATATTGAAGATATTAAAATATATTAATGTTCCTTCCACTTTCCATGTTTTTGGATGCTTATCAATCAGAATCAATCAGTTTAAATTCATGGTTTTTATGTAGAAAGGATAGAATGGTTGGAGATGTGATTTTTTTTCTTTTATTGTAAAGGGTTTTTTTCTGTAAATGTGCATGACTTTGGGCTGATAATACTTGATAATACGTGATGAAACATTAGTGTAGCAACTGTATCTGTCTGGATCCCCCTAAAGGCCACAATATTTTGTATGCTTTAAGTATTGCTCTGTTTGTTGAAATACATGTTTCTAACTTCACACAAAATTCCTGTCTAAATGTTCACAACTCATGTTATTAAAAAAAAAAAAGTTCCATATCAAACCCACTAATTCCTGAGCATTCTAAAAAGCATCATTGTGCAGATAATTTGTAAATGAAGGAATATATTCCGTCTCTCTGATGCTTTTCTGCAAAGTGTATTGTACAATCAGCAATAGGAATCAAGCTCACGATTCCAAAAATAGTGGTTCTCAGAGGTTGCTCTCTGGCTCACAAGTAGTACACAAGCCTCTTCCTGGATGTGTGTGGAGTGGAATATTTTGTAAAACTAACATTAAAAGTAAGGGCTGAAAAGGGAAATCAGATATTTAAGTTCTTTTTTATTGAGTGAGTCATAGCATAAGGGGAAAGAAAAGAAGATTTAGAGAGTTCAATAAAGAAACACTCTGTTCTTGAAGTTCCTATACCTTGATTTCTTTAGTACAGTTCATTACATCTGTTCAGAAATCACAAGCTCATGCCAATAGTAGAGTGATCATCAGCTTTCTTGAGTTCCTGTCTAGAAGGTGTTAATACTATTACGAAGGTCACAAAGACAGGAAAAAGTTGATCTCTTTGAGGTACTGCCTTATATAGGGAATCTGTTGATCATATTATTTAATTTCATGCTTGAGAAAAAGTTTCTTGCAGCAAATGCAAATTTCTCCTCAATTTCCTCACTTAAATTAGTGATCTTGCAGTCTTTTGCTACATGCACAGGAGGACTGTGTTATCCAACATTCATTTTATTTTAGTATCTTCACGTTATGTAAATGTTTGTGTTCATATGTCTGCATATCAGTTTTGTGACTCTGGATTTGCTCTTGGGATTTCAGAGTGAGTATGCTATATGACAACAAGGGGACAGCTTTTTTTGTCCATTCTTTTGGAAAGACATAGACTTTCCGTCTTTAGTATGCCATGCCTGTTATTCTCAATACAGACTATAGGCAGTGGTATGATTCTGCTTTCTTTGGTGGTAGTGTTTGCAAAGTTTGTCACCCTTTTAGGTTCACCTTGTTCTTAGTTGAGATTTCTGTTCCTTACAATTTTTTTGATGTATTTTTGTTTAGTGAGTTTTTATAGTATACTTATATAGCAATGTGTGGGTGGAGGATTCAGGGGCAATTACTCTTCAGCTCTCCTAATTTGAAAAGTGGTGCTTGTTCAATACCTGTGAAGCCTTTGGTCTGGGAGTCATCTCCCCTACAGTCTTCTGTTGGAATAGTTAGAAATATTCCCTTGGAAAACATGCTATTTTCCCCTTCCATACAGCATTTCTAAGATTTCTTATTTTAATTTTCCTCCTTCCTGACCATAATACTAAACTCCCTTCCCAATTCTAACTTGAATTCCTCCATTGTGCCCTTCTTTGGAATTTGAAATGGCTATACTTAATCTGTAAAGTACTGTGGTGTGTGGTTATATAGGTATATTGCATAAACAAACATACCGGGGTTTTTGATTCCTTGCTGCTGGCTCTAAGCCCTACCAAGTATTACCTTGAAGCTCTCTCAGGTGTTTATGATTTCAGGGTTGAAATTATTCTGCATATTATTGTGACCTACTGAACTCTGCTTCCCTGTCTTTCTATCTGCCTAATGGTTCCTGACGTGTCACCGTCAATATTGCCTTTCTCCCCTAGCCAGCCTTGTTGCTTGCCTCTTGCATTTCTCCTGCATCCATCTGGATGTTGCCTTCCCTAATTTTCTGAATTGATAATCTGCCCATCTCTGGCTCACCAGCACAAAAAAAAAACCAAATAGACAAGTGGCTGTCCCTACACAGGAGCAGAAAGATGAATTATTTGCTTCCAAGAAAAGAAAATAGTGGGTTATGTCAGCATCCTCACTTTACAATACACAGAAAAAGTGACTAAATTATCAGTGTGTGTGAATGACTCAATAAAAACATGGAAACAACCTCTTAGGTCCCTGCTTTACCTTTTCACATCTACAGAAATAAGGTATGAAGTACTCATAACAATTCCTGATGCAAGTTTCTTAATTCTTCTTGGGGAAATTGTTGTGTGGTTTTTTCCTCGATGGTTTATAACTTGTGAAGAATAGGTGAACAAACTGAAAAAATAGCTTCAGTTTCTATTGATGTTTTTATATCACAGATACTTGAAACAATTCATATAATATTCAATAAAAATGAGTTCTCATATTTTCTTACAGTTGTGGGGTTTATTTACTTGGTTTTTTTTTCTCCCCATTCGTTAAGAAATATAGTTCATGTATTGCATTTCTGCGTGTAAACCTTGAGAGCAAGGAAAGACAATTGTACATATTAAAAATAAAGTATATTTAAGTGCCACGCTTTCTCAGTTAAAGCTTCCCTTGCTGAGGAAGTTATAGCTCCACCTTCCCCAATATTCTGTGTTTTCTTTAGTTTGGGAGGTTTAAACGAAGGATGTAAATTAATGAAAATGTAGGAATGTGCTTTTTCCTTGGAGGGATTATTTTTGTCATCTTTTTCAACTGACAGTGGTATGATTTAATGGCTTAAATTTGAGCTAGTGAAATGGGGATTTCAGCTGATAGCTAATGACTTGTGAAACTGACTTGAACAATTCTTTTATGATGTCCCCATGTCAACTCTTGGCTTTAACTATGGGTAAAATTAACAAGTGCTTTGGAAAGACTTCGTTAGACTACGGCTGTGAATGGAGTTTGGTAGACTTCACTTTACAGGTCTTTCTCTGTTTATTAACTGCTGGCCAAAAGACTGGTGGCTCAGAAACAGAGATAAATAAGGCTGTAAGAAGGTGGTCAAGAACATTAGTAGTTCTACCTTTGCATAGCTTCTGTCAACCTTACGGTCATCAAAGTTGGTACCAAGACAAAATGCGTTCCTGGTCTGAACAGCGGAGCTTGCAGACAGGCTGTCCTATTGCCTGCAGAGTAATGCAACTATGGGAGATGAACTACAGTCCCTTTCTATTGCCTTTGTTTTCTGCTGGCAAATCAGTATCTAAAGATGTGTGGCTTCTGTTCTAGCTCTTCAGCTGTGGAGAACAATAGCACTGAAATGGAATCCTGATGTCAGAGTGATAAATTGTCCTTTTCATATCATCTGCATTCCATGTTCTTATGTTACAAATCCTTGATTTTTCAGTTGAAAGTGTTCATATTACAGGTAGGGCAAGCCCCGTTTAATTTTACATTTGTGTCTCAGTCCGCAGCTGTACTGAAAAATCACTATTCTAGAATTAGAACAGTTTTCCTTGGTGGCACACTTTAACAGCTTGGGTTTTTTGTAGGCAAAATGTCTCTTATATGAACAACATGTAATTCTAGGTGAGTCATTACTTAGTTGAATGAAGATCACAATTATGTGGAATACCCCATGGCACATCTCTTTGAGAATAATTTTATGGGAATGCATTTTGTCTTGAGCTCTCAGCCACCGTGAAATAAGATTTTACTAGCTTGCAGTGACTGTGACCAGTTTAGAACATGGGTCTTCGAATACCTCTTAAACTATTATTGTACTGGAGGGAAGGAAATTTAATGTGTCAAAAGATGGTTAATACAAAATATAGTCTTGCATTTGTCAGAAATTAACATGTGAAGAGAAGAGAAATGAATAACAAGTGCTCATAATTTCTTAGGTTGCACCAATCCGTGCTGGTAAAGTCACAGAGTACAAATGAAAAAGGATGTGCTGCTTCGGAGTCCAATCATCTGCCGCACTAGCTCAGGTGTTTCTGCAGCAGCTGAGCAAGAACACTGCACTGAATACCTAGGTGGAACGGGGGAATGGCTTGGGCAGAAGAATGGGGTTGTACTTTCTCTTCTCTTTCCCAAGTAATGCGTTAAAGAAGACTTCAGGTAGCATTTCTATTTCACCCTTGCCAAATATACAGTAGATCACTTTGAGACCCGAAGTGGTTAACTTTATTCAGTCTCAGTTCTAGGACAAGAGTTTCAGTGAAATCTATAGCAACGAAAACTAAGCCCAGGCTGGTTTGCCTTGTTGAGTGATGGAGGGGCATGTGTTGGGAGGGTGAAGCCTAGACTGTCTGAAGAAAAGCTGTGTGCTTTCAACGAGAAAAAATGCCAAAGCTATGAAAGGAGCTTCTGTGATTGTCTGACACTTTCAAAGAGTGCGTTCAAAAGCACATTCAAGAATTTCACAGTAGGTAAAAAAGGAAATGCTTTAACAAATGGGAAATAATTAATTCTTTGGAAAGTGTACAACCTATGCTGCCATTGAAAGTGGCTATAATTTGCCACTTTAATAACTTTTATCATACTTGCCTCAATTGTTATATGAAAAGAGAGGAAATTCCTTCTGGATTCCAAGAAGCAACTATTGAAATAACTCAGACATATTTCAGCTGAAACATTAAAAGCACAAGGTTTTTCAGTGCAGGTAATCATCAATTTAGCTGAAAACAATTACAATATTAATAATAATTAGCTTTTGTAACTGACAGTGTGGAATGGATTATGGTAGAAAATTTGAAAGCTGAATAAGAAATTATGATCTCCTTTTGCAAAGTTCTTTGTATGCAAATCCTTTCCTAAATGCAACATTGTATGCTCAGATTTTGCAGGCTCTGGCTTCTGAAATCACTGATCTGGAAACATGACAGCGACTTTTTCCCTAAGACTATTAGATATTCCATGCATTTCTGATAATGTTGTAAAGTCTTTCTAGAGAAACAGATAAATAAATAACGTAGCTGTCTCCTGACCTTGTTCCTGGGCCTAAATTTCTGAAAAAAGAACAACAGATTTTCAGTTTGTTGTAACAGTGATGAAGTTATATGGTGGGATAGGATGTCCCTTTTAGTCCTGTGGTTCAGTACTGCTTTTGTAGTTGACCTCTGCTCTTTCTGCCTGTGTTAATTCCATGTAAGAACGATGTCTGCGCTATGAAAATGTTTCTTATAGGCTAAATTCAGTTTAGACTCAATATTCTACAGTTACTGTATTCATTATAGACTTTTCTAAGCAATAGCTTTGCAAGTGTTGCATATTTAATGTTTAATATGTACTTCATTTTTAGTTGCTTAAAATTAGAAAAAATCAGAAAAAAAAATATTTATATTCTAGATGCACAGTAAGGGTAAACCTGAAGGAATCAACACATCATCTTTAGTTCAAAACACACAGAAACACATGCATAGAAGACTGGAAGCATAATTTTACAATAAATAGTTTTTTGATAGACTTCAGGTCTTTCTGAGGAGCTTGACTGCCAGTGCTGTTGAAAACTGATAATCCTGTCAAACTAGTCTTTTCACTGTGCATATTAAATAGCCTAAAATTTGTGAACCAGAATGCTCTGGTTCAGGTTTCAGTGAGGCATTTTGAGAATGTGATGCATGTATTCTTGGGAGGGTTTTTTCTTTGTTTAGACTGTGTGGATAGTGAAAATAAAGCAATTATCTGAAGATGATCTTCCTGTCTTTACCAGGACATACAGGAACTACCAACTAATAACCTCTGTGTCTCCTAAGTAAAGACGCTTGAAAGAAAAGGAGGAGGTTATCTTAGAAACTTGAGTTCTAGAGGGAAAGTAGTAAAATGGATGCAATCTGAAAATGGAGAGAAAAAAAGAGAAAAGAGTTGGATATTTATCGAAAGGGATCTTCTGAAGAATCTGACTGTAAAATTGAGCCTGCAAAATGTGAAGTTTAAGAACGGGGAATTTCCTTTACCCATTCTCTGCGAGAAATAATGCTTAATTCTAATTGAAATAATAGAAATGACCTAATCTTTCACCCCATCTTTCCATCCTAGGTTAGACCAAAACTACACATTCTTTCTCTCTCTCAATCCAACATAATGCTTTTTAAAAATTCCAATAATCTGGAATCCTTGTAACCCATGTATTTGCATTCACATAGGCAATCGCGCACCACGCAGATGAGCTGGCAGGAAAAAAACACATGCCCTTTGTTCTGTTGGAGGATATGTTGAAAAGGAATCACCACTCCGAAAAGTTGTGGTTCTGATAAATCTCCATCTTCTCGCCTCCCATGTTTCCAATGATGTAAATAGGACGTGTTTGTCAGCACCACTGGGCAGAAGCCTATGCCACTGCATGATCCTTTTCCCTTGTGTTAAGTGCTTGTAGAAATGGTTGGGGACAGAATTGTGAAGGGAGAATATCAATCAGTTTCTGAATATAATGTCTCAATGTTATGGGAAATTAAGTACAGTAAACCTCACAAACATTTAAATTAACATCTTTCTTATTGCTTATGAATACTAGATTAATCCATTAATACAATACAAATAACATGCAAACTACAATGCAAAAACCATAAAGGTGTACTTAATGTATTTTTTTCTCTAGAATTTCCACTGACATCTGCTGAACAAATAAGTTGTTATTTTTCAAACAAGCAGCAGGTATGAGTTGTCTGGGAATATTGTGATAACATCCATAGATGCCTGCAGGAATTGTACTCAAACTTTTTGTATGTAGCTGGCTGCTAAGAAGCCTTTCAAGTTCCCTAAACCTTGTGGTTCTTGTGAAATATTAGCTTATTGTGGACATGTGTTTTGGACCAGAAAGTGCTGGTTCCTTATGATCCCAGTAAGCAAAGCATTCAGACTCTGTAAAATATCATTTAAAATGATATTTTTTTTCAGCTAACACTATAAAAAGAGAATACTATAGTTAAGTTTACTTCCCTTTAGATACTGGGAACCCTGAGTTACGCAGCATCGAATGGTCTCACTATAAGGCACCGCACACCATGCAGACCCCATCCACAGAAGGGATTACCCCATTTTGATCATTTGAGCTATTATAGGATTTTCTTACAAGAAACAACTCTGTTCATCAGTTCTATTGTCAAACAGAAAGGATGTTGATCTGAGAACTTCTTGCTGCACTTTTAGACAAAAGCAAGGACACGCAGGTGGCATCATCACCTGTACGAAGTGGCAGCTACCTATAGGGTCCTATTACAAAGAGCTGGCCAAGCTCATCCTGCAGACAAGTGCAATGGACTGGACGACACAGCCTGAAGGCCAGGGGCAGAGCAGCCCAGCACAGGCCTAAAGGTAGTCAGGTTAACTGCTGGGTGGGTCACTAACTCCTTGATGTACAATGGTCTCCCGGTTAGGATCACTGCAACATGTTAGAGGGAATTATAACGCCCAAACAGAAGTAGTCACATGAATTACAAAGACATTTGTGTTCCAGATAAAAAAATTCAGCTATGGTGAAGAATTACGGGAATTAGATCAGTTTTGTGGCAAGTGAATGAATTGTCTAGTTGTTAGCTCAGAATTTATCAGGGAGGAATTATAACAAAAAAGAAATTCAAAATCTGTTTCACTCTAATATCCGTATGTGCATGCCTCTGAAAATACAAGACTTCCTGGCATTTCCCTGTCCTAAGGTCGTGGTGATTCTGTTGCCCTTTATTACCGAAATAGCTATTGTATTATAATAGAGTGTGAAATAAGATGTGATTGGGAATTTCACTGCACCACAAACACCAAAACTTGTAAGGGACCACTATAGCTTAATCTTAGGCTATCTTTGTAGTCGGAATTAGATCAAACAAGACATAAACATTGGGGTGGTCAGCTGCATAGCCTAATAGTCTGCTGTATCTTAGTGGTATAGCCCAGTAATAAGGTTCTGAACAGTAAAGATGCTTTCCTACAAATGCTGGTAAGCTGGTTGGGCTTTGAAAAGTCTATGTTTTGTTCCAAGTTCTTGTTCACAGGCTTGTTTGGGAGCTATTCTGTTGGCCTTCTCCAGCAGAGATCCCACTGAAGTCTCTTTAAGAGTTAAGTCTGTGACCACTTTAAAATGTTAAAATTTCTTGTAGACAGTTTCAGGTCTCTCAAGCACTTGCACAAGTTCTGCTTAAGGTGTGCAGTGCAAATTGTCATTTAAAATGCAATAAATGGACTTACTCTGTGAACAACTTCGTAAATAAGTATGAAGATATAGCTTTGTTGAATCTTAAAAATCCCACAGGCAAACAACACTTTTGTCCTATTTCTTATTAGATTTAATTCAAATGTGATAGTTTCCTACTGAACTGCTGAACTCTGAGGAAGAATTGCAGCTGTAAGTGGTAATTCCTAAACTTAACAGTCATACAATCTACTAATAAACTATCAAGTTACTTCTGAAATTAAAATCCAATCTATGGAATTTCGAATAAACCAAATTAGACTTAATATTTATCATCCATCAGACATTGCTTTTAAAATAGTGACAACTCCAGGTAATCTGTGAGCGAATTTTTGGCAGAAATTATTATTTCATTGCCCAAGCAAATGTTGAGGGGAACAGATGACAAAAGGAGAGAGTATAAATAAACAATAAGCATTTTCAATTAATTTTTTCTGCTATAATCATGCATATCACAATATAGTTTTGGAAGTAAGATCTATGTTGATCTATCTATGATGTATGTCATGTCTATCATCTGATATGAGTAAATAGTTCCTAAACTACAAAACTAGCCAAGTGAATAGAAAAGAAAGAGTTGAAGAGAGCTGGTAAGAAAAGGAAGGTATTGCGAACACTTGACTAACACGGATCTCAGTAGGTGCCTACAACTCAATATGATAGTTTTGTCCTTCTGAGACTTCCTAGAGAATATCAATGCAGAGGAAACTTCTCCTTCAGCTTCATCAGAGACCTTCCTGTGATGATTTTTATGAATGCTAAAGACTGCATGGAAGAATCAGATATCAGTTACACGGACTAATAAGAAGTTATTTCAATTTTGCGTATGTGAAACTTTATTTTATATGTTTTTATTTACTTCTATTTCTAAAAACACCAACACTGCTTAAGTAACCAAAGATGTGTAAGAAAAAAAAGTCTGTAAAACAATGAAGCAAAAACTATGCTAAACCTATAACTGAGAAATGAGTTCAGATGTGATGGAATGACAGAGTACATCTATATTTAATAATAATAGCCAGGGGATTTTCTATCTTAAACTATCTAATAATTTGATAGGAAAAAGGCGTTCAGTCATCCTTTCTTTATATATGGTATCTAATCCATAATATATCATATAGTCTGTATTTGTAACCTTCTAGACTTTCTAGATAGAGAGGAATATGAACATTTGAGGAAAGATTATAACATGGATTTAGTGCACTAGCTGGGGTGAACAAGGCTGCAATGTAAAATGGAAGAACAAGCAAAAGTCCCTGTTCTCCAAAGTACAATGTTCTTTCCTACTGCAGAAGCAATCTGAGGAAGAATCACCCTCTTACCACCAGTAAGGCAGTCTTTTTGTGTTTTGTACATGCAACAGAAAGGGTTCACATACAAGGGATGGAATAACTGGAGTATAGCAATGCTTTTTTCTCACAATTGCTCACAGCACTTTGTAAACGCTTCAAGTGAGAAGAAAACAGGTTATAAAGGCTTGTGAGAGTTTGGGAGAAGACAAGAATTAGAAACTCCAGGAATAAATTCATATGAATACCATTAATCCAGTTGAAAGAGGGGAAGACAGAGTAGAGGCAAATATACGTTCAGAACATTGCCTTTGTCTGGAGAGAAAGAACAAATAGCCTCAAAAAGTATTTCAAGAGGAATAAAACAGGAGTCTTCAAAGCATTCAAGTTTGAACTTGAAACATCAATACTTTATTATAAAAATGAAATAAATCTAGACCTTCAAATTCTTTACTGCAATGATGCCTTTTGCGCAAATTCTAATACAGTAGCATATTGGATCTTATTTTCTTAAATTACTTGCAAGTTCTTAACATTGTCTGTATTAGCTATGCATTTACAAAACATCTAGATCTACCAAAACTTGGTAACAACTTTCTACTCCCTAGTTTAATAATTAAAGTCTTTGGGACCTGAAGAAGTACATGATGTAAACGTTTCTGATTTGTCTTTAATTGTCTATATAGAATAGTATGGCTTGATGATTTTGACAAAACATCTTGTCCTATTTCAGTGTAATTGTACTTCTTTTATTTTTTTTGCTGACACCTACTTGTCTCTTATTTTGCATCTCATGTTCCATAGGAGTATTTCAGTCCGTTTGTAAATCTAACAAAATCCAGCCATTTGTGATAACTTTATACTACAAAGTTAAGGTTCAATTTATTTGATCTGATCATTTGTTTTCGATGTTAGACTGAAGAGTTCCCATTGGTAGGTTAGTTTGAGCACTGATTTTTATCTCAACAATGCTATTTTATTAATTAACTGACTGTAGGCTAGATTAACATTATTACTATTTTTAAACAAAGCTTGGACATTTGATTTTTGGTCATCAAACACAAAGCAGGTTTTTGTAAAGACTGCAATTTTTGCTTTTATGATATGATGTCTGCTAAGGGATCTTTCTGTTACCAGAAAATCAAGCACCATTATATATTCTTCAGATACCACCTGATATACTCAATCTCTTCTTGATTAGCATCATCTCTGGAAATACATGTCAGAATTGTAAATGTATTACCCGTATGCAGAAAATTGTCATTTTTTTTCTTTTCCCTCTTTTTCTAATGGCCAGTGTTTGCATGCAGTTTATACTGGTAAATTTAAAGTGTGCCTGCATCATATTTTAGGTTGAATCAGGAGTGTGTTTTGAAGAAAATCCCCCAGCCAGCTGATATACCACACTTTGGTTCACACTGAGGAATAATCTTGGGGTGTACAAACTAGCTTCTGTTCAAATTAAAGTCACCCAGAAGTTCCTGTAGTGCTTGTAATACATTCTCACAGCAAAGGCTTGTTCAGTCAATGAAACTGGAGCTTGTTCATAGTCTATGCATTTTCAAGGGTTTAGTGTGAATCCTCACCAACTATTTCTCTTTATAGATCCACTTCTGCAATTCTCTTTGTTAATGTAGACACAAGTGTCCCTAGAAGCATCCAGTGGTCCTAAAACCAAATGGCATAGAACAGCTTGGGTCCTAGTCCATGATGATACCCTGTTTTACCATTCAAAACACAGTGACTTCCTCTAAACTTATTTTTGCTAAATCCCAAATCATGTACAGAACTTGCTTGCAGAGTGCGAGTTCATCTGGATAAAAACTGTGTCTGGGGTGATCCTAACAACAGTATAGATGATCAAGTCCAAGTGTCTGGAAATGTTCCCTGCAACGTTAATTTACCAATCTACACAAAGCTTTAGACTATTTGACTGTAGGTGCATTGGAGGAAACAATTCCATAAGATTATTCCCCCTCTTATGCAGCTATTTTGAGGCTGACTACTTATTTCTCAGCATTAGTAGTAGGGACATAGTTGAATGGCACTGAGAACACAAAGAGAGGCTTCGTCAGCAAGTCATAGTGAGTGTGAAAGACACACTGTACCAGAGGGCAGAACATGGCTCTCAGTCATGCTACTGATCTTCCTGCTCTGCTGGAATCAGGGCAATGAGGATGTTAAGGATCTCCTGTAAGGCATTTAGCTTTATGAAAGATCTGATCTTTAAACCAAATGCATCACTGCTATCCTAACAAATATTGTTGAAGTTTTTATTTTTTTTTAATCAAAAATTCCCTTCAGACAACAGAAGACTGACCTGGCTTTTCTTTTGTGCTCCTTTTCTGCTTTGCATTATGCCTGTGAGCAAGTCTATCCACTTTTTCTATGTTTCTTTATATTTTATTTTGTCTTGTTATGAAATATGCCTTTTTGGACAGGTTCCTCCCTGATATATGCACGAGGTGTCTATTATTTTAAGATTCTGATTTTGAAGGAGATTTTAAGACACTCAGGTGGTTGTTAAATAATGCAGTGTGAAGGATAGCCCAAAGAATGGTGACTTGTGTCAGAAAAATGACTATTTGTCACAAAGAAGGGATGCTAAATAATGTTCAGAATCATGCTTAGTTATGCAGTGATGGCACTTGCTTGAGCCTGATGTCTTCAGGCTCTTGATTCAAGCTATCCTGTAGTATGACAGTTGGTGTGGGGGGGAAGATCTGTGGTACATGTGAATAGGAAATGCAAAAGTATATATAGCTAGTTATATTATAAGCATTCAATCCTTTCTTTTATGTAATAGTAATTGACACAGATGGATGACACAACACTAGATAAGTTCATGGTATGTTATAGGATGGCAGTTCTCAAATTTGCCATTTTGTTCCTTTCCCCCTCCTTTACCTGGTGCAATCTACAGGAAAAGGAAATCTCTCCAGTTTCACCTACGCACTTCTTTCCCTCATGGGGATCCGGATGTTTGCAATGTCTGCTCCCATAAGTAAGCATAAATACCCATGAGCAGCCATTGCTTTGCTCTGTAAAAGCCACTAGCTGATTCATTTCCTTAGTTATGTAACTACTGATTGACGTTTGTAGCAAAACCCTTTTAGCCTAGCCTTTTTCCTCTTGGCTTCTGATTTGGCCCAAAGAAAAAATGGCCTAGTTTAGTTGTGACCTACTTGTAATTAAATTGACAACTTGCTCTTTGCATAGGCTTCTTTATTAAAATCAAAGAGTGCCCTCAAGCCACCGAGGTTTGAATTAACCCCTAAGGCTGTCTTAATATCAGTGATGGAATTACAGGCCAATTGCAGATATGTAGCATTTCTAAAGTATTTTGTAGAAGAGCAAACTGTAGCCAACTCTAAAAGCCAATATGCATATCATAAATATTAATATAGGAGCAATTATTCTCTATGGAAGAATATTCTCTGTAAGAACATCAATATAAAATATGTTGTAATCTTTCTTTTAAATGCAAAGTTAGAAAATATCCTTAATTAGCATGGATGATTTTTCTCCTAGTAACCATGACTTTGAGAGTTTTTATAGTACTATTTTCCATAATCAAAATGAATCGTTTTTTTAATCTAATTTTGGTTTTCATCTTGCTTCAAAAATTATCAAATATGATGATTTTCATATTTTAATTGTTTACTTGTAGGGTTTTTTAATTGCTATTGATGGTCAAAATAAAAGGAGATTCTTCCCGTCTAGTTACTATTCTTTCTTGTATGGTAGCAGTGCTTTCGTTTTTGTTTCTTGTGGGTTTTTTTGTTTTTTGTTTTTTTTTCTTTTCAGCAACCTTTCTACAGGAAATTTTAATCAAAAAAGAAAACTGAATGCATAAACAAAGCACTGTATAATGACCAGGTGGTATACTGTAAGCATATTCTTCCTGTATGCCTGGATTTTGCACTGCATAAGTCAGAGGATTTTTGAATGCAGATTGATTGGCATGATATTTCCTTCAGTCAGCTCAGCCCTTTTTATTAGTTTTATCCTATAATTCACTGCTAACAGTTGTATGTTCACTCTTCTGTCAAATAGCAAAAAAAAAAGCATTTCCTCTGTGATTTCTGTTTTTTTGTAAAGACTCACTGTCTCAGCTAAAGTTGAGTACTGGGGTGTCTCAGTTACTAAGTGGAGAGAAATTCTTTCTTTTATGTATACCATATCACACTTGCCATCCTATTCTCTGACCTCTTTCCAGGAATATGTTGTGTAAAAGTATATAATCTATATGTTTGTTCCTTTATGCTCTTCTGTAAAAAAGGTAAATGCAAGTACCGAGTCCACTTCTAGAAGTGAGGATTTCCTCTTCAGATATTTGAGTAAATTTAGCTGAGAGAAGGAAGGAGGAGGAAGAGAGATGCTCTGCCCTGGAATTGATGAGGTTTTATGGTCCTTAATTTCTAGGTAGGTTTGTTAATTACTCTTGCACTCAGAAAGCCAAGAAATCCTTCCTTTGCCTGTTAACAAAACATTCTCGTTATGAAGAGACCCATGGTGCCAGGAAAACACAGAGGTTTAATTATTTTTTTTTAGAGCACTCAGGAGTCTTCTAGGTAGTTTGGATTTAGGCTTTACTAAATTGTAATTCCTGTTCTGGCCATCTCTTAAAAGGGCCAGTGAGGAGCAGGACATGTACTAGCATTGTGCTACACTGGCTGGGGAGAGTTCCTTACTAATGCAGAGGAGATATGTATTTTTAAAATTCTAAAAATGTGTATTTTTATTTAGAGAGAGTGAAAACTTGTGGGTGTCCTGTGTGGTTGTGCCTCCTTGTTGCTATAATGAGTAGAGAAGCAGAAACTAGAAAACAGAGACACTGCTGCACTCTGCCTAATGGAGGGACCAGAGGGAGAGGAAGAAAAAAGTGTCTCAGGCGAGACCTTATCACCCTTTACAACCACCTAAAAGGAGGGTGGGTGTCAGTCTCTTCTCACAAGATACAGGTGTTAGGACAAGAGGAAATGGCCTCAAGTTGGGCCAAGGAAGGTTTAGATTGGATATTAGGGAAAAAAATTCTTCACTGAAAGGGTTGTCAAGTGCTGGAACACGCTGCCCAGGGAAGTGGTTGAGTCCCCATCCGTGGAGGTATTCAAAAGACGGGTATACGTGGTGCTTAGGGACATGGTTTAGTAGTAGTTTGGCAGTGCTAGGTTAATGGTTGGACTTGATGATCTGAAAGGTCTCTTCCAATCAAAATGATTCCATGATTCTAAAAAGCAGCTTAAAGCCCACCCTAGAAGGAATCAGGAACATTTTAGCTTATAAGAAGCTCCAACTAACAGCAGCAATGAGGAGTGTATTGATATATTGGTTGGGGTGTCTACCCTCCAGACCTCATCACCCATCCACCTTTTGATAGTTCTTTTGCCCACTGTGTGGTGGTGCAAAGGCCATCTGGGCTTTTTAGGACTCTCAGCCAGTTAATAAAAGGAATTTGTAGTTTTTGACAAGAGGCAAAAAGGGGTTTGTTTCTAATTTTTTGTGTTCTTTTAGCTTCTAATCATATATAGATGACAGTATTGCCAGAAGCCAAGAAGGATATTGCTGCTGCTGTACTTCTAGAGTACTAAACTATAAGCAGCTTCAGAAATATTTCTGGTGCCAATTTTGTTTTTCCTAACAAATTCCACTTCCTCTAAGTTTTGAGAGTAAAGAAATGGTTCTGTCTTTATTGTACTATCTATTTATGACAAGGAATGGGAAGGATTTGAGAATGCTGAGCTTTTGTTGTAAGTGTCAACCTAATGCTACCTTGGGGAAAAATAATTTGAAACTGTCCTTGAAGTTACCTTGATGGATTAGAATTGTAACAAGGGGAAGGTTACATGAGAGAGCTGACAGGCTGCTGACCTGCTTTGCTGAAATAACAATGATCAGAGAAGCTATTTTCAGTGGTTAATTTAAGTTTTATGACAAGTATGAAGAAGTATAGATGCTGAATAGTCCAAGGTCGAATTCTGCTAAAAAGTTCTGATATGCTGCTTGTGTCCAGAGATCCACCAGCAATTAAAGATCAAATCCTAATGTCTTTCTCTCCAACCGTCTCACACCATTGAAATTCCACTTATTTTCTAAAATTATTCCAGATTTGCGTGTCAAACTTATAGAACTAGTCATCTGCCTAAGTGGGCGCAGAAGTGTGCTGCGTTATACTGTTAAAATATCACCAAACTACCATCTTCTCACTGAAAGAAAAGTAGTCTTATTCCTATATTGCTTAACATGCCCACTAATAAAAAACTATTAAAAATATCTTTCCATGATTTTTTCTTGTTTCCTTCATAAATTAACTTTCTCTGATAATATATTTTTGCTCCTGAAGGGGGGAGACGGGGAGGCGCAGAAGAGTTCCTGTCGAAGTTTGTGAGAGTTTGGTGGGGTTTTTTTCATTTTTTCTACCACACTTTCATATCATTCTACTGAGCAGAGTCAGATGCAGAACCTTGCAAACAGATTGGCTTCGTGGACACTCAAAACCTAATCCTTTCTCCTAGTCCTTTCTTTCCTCTCTTTTTTGCCTTCTGTTTATTTTTCTTTCCAGTTCCAGCACTGATTACGTAGCCTCTTTAACCTGAGATTCCTTTGTTCATCAAAATCAACATAAACTTGCAGAAAAAATTGCTGAAAAGTTTTCATTTGGGATTTTTAATGTTACATTTGAAAGGAGGAGGTGACACTGGTATTGCCCTTTATTCACAAAACTCCTCCTTTGCAGGAGATAAGAAATATACCTGAGAAGATCCAAATCTTCATCATCCATCAGAAACTTCTAAGTACTGTGAATTCATTTTTTTTCCTCAATCTCTCCGTTTGGATTTCATTTCCAAGAAAAACTTGATATGTAAACCTTGAAGACCTATGTCCTGCTTGTCTTTACTTTTTCTTCTTTTGTTAGTTATGCTAGTTTTTGATTGCACTGCAATTTGAACCAACTCCAGGTGTTATTTACAAGCAATCATATTTCATGAAATAATTGGACACTACAATGCAGCTGAATTTAGGCAGATGTGTATTACGTAGTTCTGTTAGCCATTCTTTAACTTGTTCATTAGCAAGATCCTGACCAGTTTTGTAAAACTGCTTGAAGACCAGCAAATGCTCTGTAATTTTATTCAGCTTTAAATCTAAGCTCAAGAGATGCTGCTCAAGTTTCCATGATAATTCTCCTTATTAAAAAAAAATATTAAAAAAGGAATAACAATTTGTGTGGGAAATAACAAGTTGTTTTGTGAATAGTGCAAAGTCACAAAAGTTTGTGTGGATTAGAGAAGCAGGCTCTACTCTCCCGTTTTTCTTCATGCCCACACATTTTAATATACATGCATATATAAGAAGTTTATTTATATGAATTTGACATAGGGTATGTTTAATAGTATTTTTTTTTCTTCTTTCAGCATTTCCTAGGCCCTCTCACATAGATGAAAAAGAGAGAGAGCTCTTGCTTAGCAGAAGATTAGAAGGGAGAAAAAATTCTACCGAGCATCCTGTATCTGATATGTATTTCATTCTTATGAAATACAGGCTTTAGGGATGGATGCCAAAGAACCTTAGACTTCCCCCCCCACCCCCCTCCCCGGCCTTTTTTTCCTGGGTTTGTCCCCACATTGTAAATTCCAACTAGAGGCTGCAAAGACTTTTACAAATGAATGCCCAGAGATATGTTATTAGCACTCCAGTCTGCATTTTATGTATTACAGGAGAATTATTGTAGTTTATATTGAGTCAGTACTGAACACTCAAAAAGTTGTATGGGTAAGCTGCCCCAAGCCTGCACAAATGTGAAAATAAATTGGGATTCAAATACAATTACTTGTTCTAGGTAACAAACAACTACCTCCAAGCCTTTGCTTCTGAAGCTGGTTTTAGTTTTTTACACTGATTCAACTCTGTCAAGCAAAGTAAGCTTCTTTTCCCTTGGAAAGAAGACTGTGCTGCAGGGTTCAATTACAGAACATCTTTGAGTCTCTAATTAAATTGTCTCTATTATAATTATATGACTTTTGAAAATAAATCTTCCAAATGTCTTTGAACATCTGTGAAAAGTTCAACATTTTATTAGGAGTTTAGCTGCAAATTATTAGATGTTCCTAACATTAGGAACCACACATGGCTTACAACCAAGTAGTTTAAATGAGTAGTGCTGTGCTGTGCTTGATACAGAGTTAGTACCAACACTGCAGTGTAATGCTTTTCTTTCTCATTCATTTCATTGTCAAGGTGGTTCATTTCAGAGGTGACTTTGTTACAGTTTATCATGTAGACAGGAGGTATCTGTTACTTGAGACACCTTAATCTAACAAGAGCAGGCATACTGCACCTGCAGTAAAACTCAGTGACTAACATTTTCAAGCTAGTAAAACTTCTTGAAACAGTAAAAAACCAAACAAACCAAAACCCAAACAAACCAAAACTGAATCCCACATGCATTGGGTCACAACAAAACCCATCTAGCTAGCCTGCTGTCCTGCCTTTGCCCCAGTCTATACCCAATGTGCTTTGAAGAACCCTGTGAGCGTGTAGTAGAACTTTTCCAGTCTCTGGAAATTTGGGCTGGAGGGCCTGATCAACAGAGAACTCTTTGTATTTGAAGTTATTAATTTGTGAAGAAATTAAGATTAGTAAGTACAAATACATCCTACCCTTAGACAGCTGGTTGACTTGATAGTTTGTTGCTTACCAGAGGTAAGTGCCTGAAAAGTTGTAGAGTAGAGAAATGGGTAATCCCTGGTTGAGTCCAGTGAGAACCTGTTTCCTTGCTGAGCCATGCCTTTGTCTGTAGACAGAAGATATATATCTATAAATATTGCATGTATGTGTATGCATATGTGTATGTAGTCATGCACCAATGATCATTTCAACCATTGCAACCCTCTTCCTTGCGCATAATGGTTCGTAGATTAAACAAGAAATGACAACATCCCTTTAGTTTATACTGTCTATGGAAATCAAACACAATGACTCCTGAAATCCTTTACTGCCTGGGTGAAAACACAAATAATATTCTTGGATATGTAAAGGTCTTCAATTAAACAGAAATGACACTGAAGAGACAATATTTTTTTTTTTAATTTCAGTGATAGTTTATTATACAGGCATAACTTAAAAGCTTGAGTAAAGTATAAAGGATTTAAAGCTATATTTCAAGGCAGAAAGAAGCTCATTCCATTTTTACTGATATTTAATACATGATATTTAATCAGAATGGGGAAGAATTACTTCAATAATATGTACAGCACATATTTCGTAACATTATTCAATACATAACAATGCTAAATTACTGTACAAATACCATCAACTTAGTCAATGAATGGCACTCAACTACTTTCTAATATGGACTCTCTAGTATAATTGCCTTTCTGATTAGTAATGGTCTCTAGATTAATTACCATTTAGTCATGTCACACGAACAGTCTGTGCAGTGGTTCTCCTTTTGTTATCTAGTATCTCTTAGATTACAGATATACCTAAAGGCTCACTTCTGCAAGTATTTCTGCATTGAAATATGTCACATATAAAAATTCTGTTGTCGCTATAAAGTGACTTTTATCAATATATCACATATATATTACAAATCTTTATAAATTGCTTTTCTTACTGCATCTGACATGCTTAGGTATAAAATCACTTTGCTTTTTTTTAAATATAGATTTTTGCTGAAATTTTTTTCTGCATGCATTTTATTTTCTCATAAAGCAGAATTTAAAAACAATGTAGTATTTATAAGAAATCAACATTTATTACCAAAGGTGTGATATAAAACATTGGTCTTGTAGAAACAAGCTTACTTTCTTATTTTCTTACTCTTCATTTGGTAACCAATTTAACTTTGCAAAGAAAAAGATATTACTCAATAGTCAGAATGCAATGTTTTTAATTCACTAAGTAGAAAGTAGAGGTATGAAAAGAAAACACAAAACATCACTGTATGAGTTTTTCGCAGCAAAGAGAGGATGATTCTGCTAGTTTTGCTGTAAAGTATTCCTGGTTTAGTGTGGGTTTTTCCACAGAGGCATAATGAAAGTTTGAAAGGTTTCTGAAATGGGCGTACATTCTTGCTGCTCTTTACTTAGATTACAAAAAGAGAAAAGAATTGTTTGGTTTTTTTGGAGAAAATGGTGAAGTCACTGAAAATCTAATTCATGCATAACACCAGTCTGAAAGTGTACTATCAAATACTGTTATAACTGTGTGCTTATTCATTTTTATTTTATTTTATTTTTTAATTTTGCTAATGCACTAAATATAGATGTAAGTCGAGGCAATGAGTTCTTCAGCCTAGTGAATTCTGGTTTGAGTTCTCCCTGTTTTGACTGGTTATTTTTTGGTGTTCCTGAATATGGTCTGGTTTTGTCTAATGAATTTGTGAAGGAAAAATCTTATTTGCAATGACTGGACTGTTTCTGAAGTTGTAGTGGATTTAGGAGTTATAGGGGGGTTCAGAAAGGACTAGGTAAAAAAATGTCAGGAAAAATTCAACAAAACCTATTTAGCACAAAGTCATTACATGTGTCTCTCAAACAGCACATAGAGATACAAGTACTTTTAAGTATTGTTTGCTTTATTCTCATTTGCTCTTTTCCTTCTTGATTCTTTTGGAATTATAGCAATGACATTATTTTAGAAAGAAGAAGGGAACAAACAAATATCTCAGTCAAAATAAGTACTCTAACAGAAGTCATCCTCTGATTTTCCATTGATTTTCACTGTTGCATTGTACTTCTTTTTTTTCTGATTCCAAAATTATATCAAATAGACTAATCCATTACTTAGTTCAATCACAAATATCTGTTGAAAGTTCAGAACTACTTCATGTTCAAAGACATGTCTAATTGCATTCTTACCCATATCTCCACAGATGTCTATGGGAGATATCTGCATACTTGCTAATTATCTTTGGAAAAATTGAGCTAATGGTTCAATTCTTTACTTTAATTGGCTTGTTTTTATATCCTACAGACTCTAGTAATTTGAAGCACCTACTGCTCTAATCTTCCTCTAAAATGGAACTGGATTTTAAAGCTTCAATAGTTGATAATTTTTTTATCAGCTACATGCCCTGCTGTAATTGATAAAATCACCCCCTCATTCTGATGCAAAGGGATGACAGAAAATCTCTTCAAAATATTTCAAGAATTCTTGTAAACACCTGGCTTGGAATTGCATGAAAGGATTTTGAGCACAGCAACTGACTGGCAAAGAATGTCAAGGACTCTCAAAGTACTAAAATTCTTCAAAAGTGTATCTTTCTTTATTAATGTTTTGGTGTCTTAATCAGCAGTGAAGCACCTGAATGTAGTATCACTAAAAGCAACAAAATGCAGCTTTGAAAATCTTAACTCCAGCTTCAAACTTTATAACCTAAACTGAATGGCTCATTGTAATGACTCAAAGTCAAATAATCCATGAAGTATAAAAATATTATTCTCTTTATATAGGATATAAACAGGCTTGCTTGTGTGTTTGATACTGTTCCTTAATTTTTGCTATATAATGCTTTAGCAATTTATTGAATCTGTGTCTCTGAAGTGATGTATATGAAAGTATATTTGTTAAATTTATTGGTATCATCCATTGAATTCTGCTAAGTGCTCACACTGGATTTTAAGCAAAACTGCAATAGCTACTCCATAACTTTCTGGTCCACTGCTCTTTCCCATATACTTAACAAAAGCAATGTGTATGTAATGAAAAGCTGATCACAGCCACATTTGAGTTAGACCTTGACAAAGGTTTTCGTGTGAAGATGGACAAAAATCTCTCGGCCAGGTGATTTTGTGGCCATGCTTTTAGTGCCTTTGACCAATTAGGTCATTGATTCTGGCTTGTTTGTTATATAATATTGAAGTAGGTCAGGTTTGTGTATGCATAAACTACTTGTGTACGGTTCGTGCTGCTGCTCCAACTGCGTGATGTTGAACATCTGGGCAGAGTCATTTTGTGCTAGTCTGTTGCACAACACATTCAGGAATGTTAAGTAGCAAATAAGCTCTGCCTCAGGATAGTGTTGCTGATGTTGATAATATTGGTGTGCCCAAAGGAAATAGCATGCTTTCTTAGACTCTGGTCCACCACGTTTTTATTCATGTGGGTAAAATTTTCCTTATTGAAGTATTCCTATAGTAATCAACAAACCTTCTCATGGCAGTAAAAAAAAACAAAATAACAAAACAAACTAGCTATTTGCCAGAAAAAATTCCTCCACTTAACATTCCCATAGTCAAGAAATGTTTTTTAATGTGGTTCCCTAAGGAGAGGTAGATAAGGCTTATGCAATCATGCTTTCTCTTTCTGTCTCTATCTCTGGGTATCTTCTTCCTTACAGTTTGATTCCATTCACTATGCCGGTTGAAATTAACAAGAAGGGCAAGAGGTCCCCGAGTATTACATGCTTTATAACTATAATCAGCCCAGCAGAAAAGAGATTAATGAAACTGAGCTCATACTGAAACCTTCACTTCAATAAACACCAACAATCTACATGGGCAGGACACAGAGAATGACATAGCATCAAGAAAAGCCTTGCTTGGTACTACTTAACAGTCATGTACAATCTAAAAAATTTTTCCTAATTTGGGAAAGCAGTCATCATTATTTCTGTTGCTCACTGAACCACTGTTTGCTTGAAAAATGGGCACTATGTGAAATAAATTGTGTGCTTCTAACTAGGAATATACTGAAAGAAATTTTACGTGGTTTAGTTTTGTCAAAATGACAAAAATCATTTAGATTCTTGCTTTCCAGAGCTTTATTTGGAAAAAAATAAGTAATGAGTAAGTGCTAGCAGGTTCCTGGGAATTTCTGAATATCCCAGTGGAAAACAGGACTCACAATCAAAAAATATATATAGATATAAAATCTTCAAATTTTTATTAAATCAGTCAGATTTAGTATGTGAACTGCAACTGCAGGGCCCTATGAAGTTAGGTGAAAGGAGGGAAAAGGAATTGAGCAAAGCTCTCCCTTCTGGAGATGTGGGACTACCTTGTGATCCCAGTTATGTATGAGGTTTGTGTCTATGTAATCTGATGTTATCACATCATCTGGTTCAGCAGGAAATACAGTGCCTAGGAAAAACAAAAGTGGAATTGCTGGTCAATGTGTTCATTCTCATTAAATGTAGATGACTGGGTATTCCTTTTTTTATNTTTGTATTGCTTTCTTACATTCCCCTCTTCTCCCTTAGCCCTTTACTTGCCATGTGTTGTAGTAGTCAAATAGCTCTTGGCACTAAAACCTGTTGAGCAGTTTTTGAAATATGCAATTTCAGAAAGGGGTTCTTGGGCGGAAGGGGAGAGAGAAGGTAAATAACCCCTAGTCCTCTGATTTCTTGTATTATACTTACGAAAACATTTGCTCTAAAAATTTTTTATCTTGAAAAAACTTTATACATGCCATTTTTTTTCTCATTTCTATACTCACTGTTCTCTATTGAATATAGAAATTAATACACAAGATTCCCAAAATCAAGCATTATTCTTTTGTCTTCAGAATATTCATGCACTCAGCAGTTAGAGAACAAAGTTGTAGATAATTATTTACTGTCGTGTTTAGATGAGACACACTGTGTATGCCACAAGTTGCAAATAGGACTTAGAGAGTTCATAAGGAGTATCTTCAGCAGAAAAATATGTGAATACTTAAAACAAGTCCTGGTTCCGGTTCCTATTTTGCAAAATCTTCTCCCAGCACAACATATATATAGATATGTATATATGTATGCCTATGCACATATATATACACATCCATGTACATTTACAGATGTATATATGTGTCTGTGTGTTTATGTATGTATACGTAAAACGTTACTATCTACATAGTCTGTGGAACATACACCTTCAACGAGAAAATCTGAGTTCAAAAACCATTTGCAGGTTTGAGAATTTAGCTCATGAATTTGGTTCAAGCATTGTACCGTGACTCGGGAGTTTGACTTTATCTTTTAGAATGAGGTTTTCTCAAACTGGCCAATTCTGTGTGGTTTGCTTCTGTTTATTTTTTCCTAATTCCACTTAATTTGGCTTAGTTGTTCTAAATTAAGTTACACGATGCTTATACAGTACAGCAGGTATCCATTTACTCGGAGCTATCTGAAACACATTCTTACATCTGCTTTAATAATTTTTTTAGTACAGAATGTAGTCTGAATATCTCTTTGAATATTTAGTCTGAATTATTAGTCTGAATATATCCTTGAATTGCCCTCATAGCACTTAACATTGTCTTGAGAGGCTGAAACAATGCTTTTTGTAAAGTAATTTAGCAGCTACTGGAATTCTTTTGTTCCTACCTCATTATTCTATTAATTCTAAAAAGTGTTTTATGTTGCTTTGATTCACAGTGGCCATGAAGTATCTCATTATACCTAAGAATAACTATTTGTTTTCTGTATTTCTTAGCATTTGGATTTCACAAACATTGAATTTTGCTTTTCATCCTTCTTTCCCAAAGATCTGGGAGAAGAAAAGAAAGGACACAGTTCTGTCCTTTCATTGACAGCAATCTTAGGAAAAATCGGCAGACATTTTATATGAGAAGGAAAGATTCTATTCAGCCTTGAAGTTTAATTTCCCTTCTCTCAAAAAGAGAGATCAAAATAAAAAAAATATTAAAAACAAAAAAGAAGGGGGAAAAAAAGAAATAATCATTATCGCTGTACAATAGTTTGAAAAAGACCTTGAGGAAAACCACTTCCCTCTTCAGGGGCTTTCATCTGTTTACCAGCTCCTCCTCTTCTTTAATTTCCAACAATGCTGGCAGCGTCAGGAGTTTAGCTTGCTGTCCATGTCCTTTGAATACGTAGCAGTCTTTATTTGACCTAAGAAATAATTCGTATGAAGTGAGAGAGAAACATGTGCATGTGACTCAGTGCCTGATATGTCATTTTGTTTGCTCATTGAGTGGGAACTACTGAACAGGAGTGCAGTCATGGGCAGTTTCTCTGACTTACAGTTTTGACATGTTTGCTCTACAGAGTCTTTTGGAATCTATTTACTTTGCTGTATCTTTTTTAATTTCAGTTTTCTATTCTACTACTTTCTCTTCATTCTTCTCACTAGAAGGGTTCCATCTTTCCTTTTACTATTTTTCATTTTGTCCTTTTCCATTATTGCTGCAGCACTTCACAGTCTGAAGGTGAGGTTTGTTTTTTTGTCCTCAGTCTAAATCCGCATCTCTCAGAATCCATTCTGTCTTAGATTAAAATCCATGTTTCTTACAATGAGTATCATAATTACAGATAAGACTCATGAATTTTAGGTAAATCAAAACTTCTGCAAAAAAACCACACCTCTTTTGCAGCATTAGAAAATATCTATCTTTCAGAAGTTTCGTGGGTTTGGGAAGAAAATGTACTGACTCTGCTGTCTCAGTTAGGTTTAGTTTGACCCCGTTTCAATTGCTTTATGTACAATAATAACTCAGTAGTTCATCTTTTTGCTTCTTTCTTTCTCATATCCCACTGATACCATGCTCGAATCTATGCAGTGCGTCCAGTGAATTTTGCCTGTTAAATAGCTTTATCTGCTCCTGTTTTCTCACCAGCAACTTTATCTTTCCTGAGCCTCACTTTTTTTGTAATTTCTGTCCTAAGTATCTCTATGGACACTACCTCTTACAGAAGAGGATTTTAGCTAGGCCTCTAGTAAGAAGAGATTTATTAGCAATGCAACTGCCTATGTGAATTCAGTTATGGATTGCAGGTCCTAGCAGATTCACAGCATCCCTAGGAGAGGCTGTCACCAGTTCTCTTAAAAAGACCAAATTGTATTTTTTAAAATGTCATGGGCCAATTCTAAGCCCCTCAAATAGGGACAGTCTCTTTCTGCAGTCCTTCATCTAGAAACCAGATGTGAACAATGTTTAAGCTTTATGTACACTACTGTCATGCAATTATCCCAGAAAAGCGGGATAGTTTAACTAGAAAACTATATATAATACAGGAGAGATTTTCTTTTACAGTAAGCCCTACAGCATTTATGAGGAATGGAATAATGAGTTTATTATGGTGATAAACACTTAATTAATGCAAACTAAAATTTCAGAGGATGTGGACGCAGGATATAAAGGCAGAGATTCTGGCACCTTAACATCTTTGACTCTTCGTATGCAATTTCCAGTTCTATCTGTATTGTCTCTAGTGTGCAGGTGCTTGTGTGCAGTGGTATAATGAAGTGATGGCCAGCGATGCCCAAGCTCAACATTTTTTTCAATCTGAAGAATCCACAGCCAGCTGTAGATGCAAAAGTACGGTGGGGCCAGTGCTAGACATATATAGATTGCAGGTATACTTGAAATTGAGCTAATTATCTGCAATTATTAAGCCTTACTATATGTGTACAGAGTACTCCTACACTGTGAGTGCAGTGTTTAGGCAAATGAGAATTGTCCAAGTAATCCTGGATTCTGGAGATGTTTCTGAGTAGTACTTACAAGTACAGTTCTGAGAGTTGAGTATTGTAAATCCCATATCAAAAGAAAGTGCTTTCAAAAGAATAATTCATAACTGTATCCATGGCTCAGCTACATATGAATGCCTTTTCACTATTAAAAAGCATCTTCTTCAGAAACTCTGTGTGTGTGTGTGTGTAGACTGCTTTAGACTCTCATTTTCTTTTGCACCTTTGCATCTTCTGAGTCAATCTTTAACAATTGTCTCTCATTCATATGCATATATGAGACTGATGGTAAGCCAGTTGATACTGACTATATTCCTTATCTTAAACTCAGCCAGATGTTAGTATATTCTAGAGTGAGCAGCAGGACAGCAGAATACAGAAAAAGAAGTGAAGAGAGGTAGACCCATAGGAGACAAGGTTTGCTTGGCTTTTAGTAGTACCAGAGAAATACTGTTGTACAGAATTTGGTGTCCCAAATAAGAAGGCAAAGAGCAATAACCTATTTTGATATTTATTATTGTGCTTTTTGAGGTCCATTGCCTTGAGTATGTTGGACTAGAAGCTTTGTTATTTTTTAGTATCTGTAGACTTGTAAAAAGGAGCACAGCAAATGCACATGGTATATATTTACAACTCTCAAGAACGTATCATTAGCTAACTAGCTTAATTTTTTAAAGAAGGCAGTGATTTTTTGGGGGAATGGTGAATAGAAGAAAAATGTAGAGAGAGAATTTTCTTCTTGTTTTTCTTGTATTTTCCCATATATGAAAATGTTGTTTCTGAAAATGATTGTTGAATAAGTAGGAAAGCAAGCTTAAGTCTCAAATTACTTATGCAGGTGTCAGCTGGAAAAAAAATCATTAAAGTGAGCGATGTGAACCACCTGAAGTGCTGAGAGAACTGTGTCAGGAGAGCGAAAATCTTTCACTGAACACCTTACGGCAAAACCAGGCCAACATACCAATCATTCTAGTAACATTTATATTTCAGTATTTTGATAGTTTGCTCTATTTCCAAGGAATTCAAGAATGACATTTTTCACCCACAGTATTTATTTCTCAGAGAATGTTATTAATCTTTTATTACATTAATATTTATGTGCATTTAATGTACTCACATAAGGTGAAAAAAACTTCAAAATAGTGGAATTGATTTAGTTGGTTTGAAATATTCAGAGGAAAAAACAAAGATAGGATCCCTTTAGCAGCCAGAAGTCATTTGAATTTGAAGATCTAAAGTTGGAAGGGACCCACAAGGATCATCGAATCCACCTCCCTGCTCCTTGCAAGACTACTTAAACTAAACTATATGACTAAGAGCATCATCCAGACACTCCTTGAATTCTGACAGGCTTGGTGCCATGACCACTTCCCTGGGGAGCTGGTTCCAGTGACTGATCGCCCTCTAAGTGAAGAACCTTTTCCTAATGTTCAATCTGAACTTCCCCTGATGCAGCTTCATTCCTTTTCCCCAGGTCCTGTCTCTGGTCACCACAGGGAGATCAGCACCTCGCCCTCTGCTGCCCGCCTTGGGGAAGGTGTAGACTGCGATGTGGGCACCCCTTGGCTTTTTCTTCTCCAAGCTGAACAAGCTAAGTAACTTCACCTGCTCCTCATAAGTCACCCTTGTGACCTTTCACCATGTTGGTCACCCTCCTCTGGACACACTCTAACAGTTTGATGTCCTTACATCGAGGTACCTGAAACTGCACACAGTACTCAAGGTGGGCCGCAGCAGTGTAGTGTAGAGTGGGACAATCAGCTCCCTTGACCAGCTAGCTATTTTAGTGTGCATAGACAACGTGACTTAGTTTTGTTTTTTGAATTGTATTATGTTACTTTTTAAATAAATGCAATGACCAGTACAAGTCCTGCAGAGAAGTTACTGTGGGGACTTTAACTCATAATTTTCCTGACTGAAAATCTGTTACATTTCTGATTCCTGTTCTCATTTATAATGATATACAAGAAAAATTAATTGTCCATGTTTAAAGTATGGCTATTTAATTATTGGGTTTTTTTCTTGAAGATAGAAACAAATAATTTTGTTTATTAAGGTGACCCCAACTTGATTTCACAGGTCATTACTAAAATTCTGATCCTTGTAATTGCAAATGTCTCTTAAATTGCATGCAATTTTTTAATTGAGATTGGAGATGGTGTTTTCCATCTTCTACAACTACTTAATGTGCTAGTGAGAGGAAGAGAGCTGTTGTCTTTCATTTCTTGCTAGAGACAGTGTAAAAAAACTAATAGACTCAAAGTTTGGGAACTTGGTTTGTAGAAAGATAAACATTCCTTTGCTCGTGTGCCATTTCTCAGTGTTTCTTGGGCAGCAAGACTATCTTCATCCTACATGTCTGACAAGCCCAAGATGTAGAAAAGGACCAATGGGTTATGGAGAAGGCTGATGAACAGCTGTAATCAGCCTCAGAGGGAAGTGGGGTGGCTGCTGGTAAAGGACTGCCTCTGAGCAATGGTAGCATTTTACCCTTCCCAACCCCTCTGGCCGTCCCTCACCTGACTCTGGCAGTACTCAGAGAAAGCACTGAAAGTTCTTATTGTAAGACACACAAAAAGAAGAAAAAGTGGTAACTCTTCAGAGAAATAACTAGTGGAAACTCTTACAAAGCAGTGCTATTTTACTCGTTGGTGTAGTCGCGCTGTTTGGTTTTGCCTGAAAGTAAGAGTTCAGCAACCCCAGTAAAGAACCTGTTATGTAGGTGCAAAGATAAAAAAGGAAGGAGGAGATAACACCGTTCTTTATAAGCATACATAGCACAAAAAGCTTTGTTTAAAATCAGTGTATTCAGAGTCAAGCTCCAGGAAGACAGGCAACACTGTTTCCAGTGGCTATATGTTATGATACACCATACAGTCACCATTTTTCTCCCCTATTCTTAATCCCTAGAAAAGGGTATTTCCACCTCTTTTAGATTGCAGAGCAGATAGAGTGCTGTTAATGAGTAGATACTTCATAGTTTCTTCTTCCCTACTTGTTCTAGGTCTCTCCTCCAGTCCTTTTTTTGTTTTTTCTTTCCCTTGCTTTTTTTTTAAATATAGAGTGGTAGTGGGAAAACTTGTTTGGAAAGCAATTATTAAATCTGTCTATATGGATCATTACTCTGGTATCTAAGCATTTCAAAACCATTATTTATCTTTATTATCACTTCTCACAAGGGGCTTGTATTATATCATTTACAACAGGAGAATTGAATCACTTTAAAAATGAAAAATGTAAAATATGTTCATGATTTTCAGTGCCATATGCAGTTTCAGATATACTCTGCAAAACGAACATTTTATCTAGCACTTTATGTATTCTAGCATGGTTTCTGTTGAGTGTTATTGCAGGCAGTAGTGTAGTGCTCAGCAGTTGTGCTGATTGGGTACTTCAGGCTCATATTGGGCAGGAGGAAAGTGTAGAACATAAAATTGACAAAGACAAAAAGCCCAATGGTAGGTCTAGCAAGTTTCATAGACTGTTTTATTGTTGCTTTCAAGATATGAAAAGAAAAAGAAAGTTGAAATGAAATTTAAATTTAAATTTAATTGAATTGACAATTACATTTTCAGAATGCAATACTTTCCATGTCATTTTGGAACTGTTTCTTACGCTTTAAAGTATTACAGATGTGCAGTTTTTTTAATCTTCAAAATGTAAAAAATATTTTTTTAGAAAAGTATTTCGATTGAGACCTTTTCCTTAGAATTTCCATTATTTCAAATAATAAATACTGACAGTAAAAAGAAAAAATTGAGTCTAGACTTTAGAGTTAGGTGCAGTGAGTTCTTCATGAAGAAATTCACTCCTGACGTGTAGAAGCAGCCTCTAAGTTTATCCTTTGATATTTTATGCAGGAAAATGATGGGAAGCATAAATATGTCCTCAGGGCTGAGGAATGGATATTAATAACTTCCCATTGCTCTCTATGGGAGTGCAATCATCTAGGAAATCAGCAAAAAAGATTTAAGAAAGATATTTTAGTGCTAGTTCACAGTGGTTCTCGTTTCGTATGTTGAATGCTGATAAAGATTAATACCAGGGCTCCCTTTGTCCATGGCTGCGGGGAACTTCCAGTTGCCACGGAGACCTTGAAATAAAATGGAAATGGTGGGGGGTTCAGAGTTCCCTTTGCCCACAGCTCTGGGTCCCAAGTTGGCCAGAGGTGAGACCTCTCCAATTTGAAATACGTGCAACCGCTTCAGCATGACACTGCCCTGACTGTTCGCTCAACCTTGTCCATTGACAAGGGTATTTTAACACATGATCAGATGGCTATCCTGCATTGCAGAAGTGTTATGTTCCTGGACAGCTTGGAGAATGGGCAAAGTAAGATGGAGTCTTTTAATAAAGACTGATTCAACTTCACAAGGATTGTAGCAGTGATATAATAAAAAGCACAGCTTGCTCTAGCGAACCAGTGCTTTAGATGAGGATCAAAGGGCAAGAACCAATTAACACATGTACTCTTAACTCAAGTGTTGTTTTATAGTCTTACAAAATTAGGTTTTTTTATGTCAAGTGCCAAAGTTTACCCAAGTGCTCTCAAAACAAATGAAAAAGTAGGCCATTTCAGGAAGCTTAAACTCAATTTTTTTCCATATTGCAAGCTGCTTAATCATGCACTCACCAGGGAGCATGTGCCATCGCTGAAAAGTAGTATTTGCTGAGTGACTTCCTTTTTTTAAAAAAATCTAAAATACAAAAAATGGTTCTGGGAAAGAATGCCTTGGAATGAAAGTCAGGGAAGCTAAACATGAATGTTATTGTTTCCATTGATATTTATGTTGACTTATGCAACGTAAAGTGTCTTTTGCATTCATAATATGCCTGCCAACTCTTTCCCTCTACCTTGCAACTAACTGTAGTGGTAAAAATTAAAGAGGGTAAAAAGTGGATTTCCTATCAAGAATATATTCAATAACTGTTACCCAATATACCCGCTGTCATTTTGCCATGACAATGCAGGGGTTTTGTCCGTGGTCTTGTAAGAAGCTAATACATGTCTAAGTGCCTGATAATACATTTGTTGGTACCCTCTTATTTCTCTTATTACTTTTTAGAACTGTAGAATCAAATTTTTCTTTGAGAAACCTCTCCTCGTATTTTTGAGGGCTATTTTTAGGTGTTGTAGTGTTGTGTAAGGAAGTACCTGCTTAGACCTACGATAGGACTCTGTGTACCTTTCTCATTTGCCTTGTGTCAACACATGATTGATATTCTCACTTACCAACACACACGCTACTGATACCTTGGAACTTTTTATTTTTCCCAACCTGAAGATCAAAGGGGATTATTGCCTCCAACTGAAACATGTCAATATATATCAATTAGCTGCCAATTGTTAGCTAATCAGCTAGTTATTTCGTCTTTATATAGCTATATATGTATACTGGTATATTCAGGCTTTTTGTTACTGTAGTGATAAGGGATAAGTAAGATCTTCAAAGGAAAAAAAGAGGTGTTGACAGGGGAAGTAAATTGTGAAAAGATTTTATATTTATTACTTAAATTGCGAAATGGACTATTTTTTCTTTGTGACATACTGTCTCTTTAAATGTATGAACAGAGTAAAGTGATCTTTATATACCAAAGAAAGAAATTGCACACCAGCTAAAGCAAGAAAAATAACAAATATTGGGTGGAAAATGGTTTAAGTCCTGCAAATGTTCTAAATATGTATTATAAAGCTGATTGCTCTTATGTGTAGTTGGTTTGTTATGTAAATCCTTCCTCTTGCTCCCCAATGATGTAACCATTTTTGAACCCTATATGTTATTTGTTTTGCCAGTAACGTGGCAAAAGTTGGTTTGGAAGACCTAGCTCTAGTGCTTTAGGACACAGTACAAGTTGAAATGTTTTGAGGAAAGAACATGACAAAAGAAAGTATTTTTGCTCCTCATACCATATTTTTTCACTCCCTTTTCCTGCTGCAGAGGAGTGATCAGTGTAAGAAAAACTCACGGCAAAGAAATAGTGAGCGGTAGAAGGAAAAGAAGGAGAAGGTACAGAGAAAAGGAGGAATGAAAGAGTATGGTGCTTTCCTGAGAATGTATTATTTCTGAGAGATTGGCTACACCATTTATGATTGTTTAAAGTGACAAGGGATGCAGGTTTCAGCTGGGATCACTAAGACTTCAGTGATTCCTGGAAGCCCTTTGAATCCAGGAATTACTCCAAGTTAATGCTGGGGGAGCAGCAAGCAGAATAGCTTTTCAGTGATGATTTATGTTATTGCTTAAACTCTATGAATTTCTCTCTAAAGAAACACACTGGTATTTTATTTGATTTAAACGAGAGACACTGGCACTGATGGCGAGCATACAGAATTTTGAACAAATTACTAAAGAGGTTACTGCATCCATATGTGTGTTGCTTCAGGGATTAGTTGAATCTATTCAATGAGGCAAATGCCTAGATTTAAATATCCAACAGACTTGAGGAGATTTGTGGGAGCTTAAGTAAAGAACAGAGTTGCTGTCTGTGTTCAGCAAGGACGTTTAACAAAGGAATCAAAAACTGTAATAACCCAGTAAATTTTAAATCTGAGTCTGAGTGCTTGTTTCAGTGGCATGTGACTCACTTCCAACAGCACGTATTGAGGCCTACTGAGATGTCATTTTCAGAATTGGTAACTTAATAAGTAATTTCTGAAGATTTGTAACTACCAAAAACTTGCAAATTCTGAATTATCAGTCACAATCTCAAATGACTTTTGTATCTTTTCAAAACTTTAGCATATATCAATGCTCTTTTCCAGGAATAACACACACACACAGAAAAAAAAGGTTTCTTGGAAGTAAGTGTCCTTTGTTGAAAAGGCTGATGTTCAAGAAGATCTCAGAAGAGCATAGAAGTGTTTCATGGATATTTTGAGTTACAAAGTCCTCTGGTGGGAGATTTTATGCAATTGCTAAGAGATACCTAGAAAGAAGAACCTGAGGGGATGTCGGCATATTTCTCTGTAAAATCTGATGAAGGAATGTTAAATCTTATTCAATAGTATTTTCAAAGGGGCGTCCCATGCCAAATCCTGCCAGGTGCCAATGAACCTTAGCCCAGATGAACTTGAGGTTCTGAGCACTTTGGTGGTTTGCCCTAAAGAGATAGCATTGCTAATGCCAGTCACTGAAAGAAAAGCAATGAAACCTGCGGCTCTGTGCTCTCTGTGTCATAGTTTGTCATTTAAATCCCTGGAAATTCATGGAAATTTCACATTTTCCCTTGATTTTCTTCTTCCTTCTTATTTTTAAAGTTCACTTTTGTCTTTTCTGTTTCTACATAATTTTTTTTGTGATATTTCAAATTTTTCAAAACTCAAACCAAAACATTTTTTACCAAAGTTTTCCAATTTTATCTTATGACCCTTTCAAGACTAAATGAAAGCCCTTTGATTTGTAGGAGTCCCTTCAGGACTTAGACTGTGTGTGGACTTGAAAAGTTCCTTTAAGTTTCTATAGGTAGAAAAATTCTCAACCGGATACAACGTTAGAGAACAGGATGCCACTGGAAAAAACCCAAAACTAGAAATTGAAAGTGTTGGTGTGAAATGGGTCAGCTCAATTAACTCAAAATCAGTTTCTGAATTTTAAAATTCGTGGGCAAGAGTATAGGATGTAAATCAGTGCTAGTAACAATCAACTGAATAACACAATCTGAGGGTCTTTTAGCAATTTGTCCAGCATAGCAAAAGGTGATGCATTCATGGTAATTTCAAGTATTTGTGTCTGAAATTCTGTGATTATTTTGTCTCATTAATTTCTAACTCTGAAATGGAATGGATAGCATTGTTTATATGCTGATGTGGTTTTCATCTGAAGAGGTTACAAACATTTTATTTAAAAAAAAAGTTTTAAATCCTCAGTGCTAGAAATAGGACACCGTGTTCTTTAAATACGAGTGCATGGCAAAAACAGAGCTCTTACAGCAAGGCCACTGTCATTTGATTTAGTACTTAGACTCCATTAGAAAGTAGTTAGAGGACCAGTTGTTATTGTATGACTTACTTCACACTGCAGCTATAGTGAATTTCTGCGGACTTGCACATTAGAACATCAGTTGTCGCTAACTTGTGACTGATGGTGTAAGACGGCTAAACAATTAACCTGATGTTTGCATGCACTGAAAACAGATAATAGATAACTATGTAATCTGACAGTATATTCAAGGCAACACACATAAAGTACACTAATGTGGCATTTAAATTGGTAAAAACTGTCAGCATCATAAAGGAGTGCTTTTCCGTGTCTTCTACATCCTGCCACAACTAAAAGTTTCAAGGTCTTATTTTTCACTGTGTGATCAAAGATCACTAACTTTCATGACATCTATCTCATATGCTGTGAAAAGCCAATGGCAAATCTGGAGATTAAACAAGACTAAAATTGACTTAGTTCACCATGCAGTATCAATGCCATCTACGCCATGATTCATTTAACAAAAATAAGTTTCTGTTTCAAAGGAGCTGATTTGAGAGCATCATTCTAGAGGAGACTTCTCTAGTAGCAGAAAGTTTAAAACAGCTTTTCCTGTCTACCTACACTATTGTATAAATCTAAAAAGCAGATGGTGTGTCAATAGTAATATTGACATTTGCCAGTTGCTCTTTGATTTAAAGTTGTAATTACAGGAAAAACGCACGAGCGTTTGGCAGAAATTTTATAGGACCCGCAATAAAATACTTAGGATTCTCACACACTCTTGCATCATGGAGGAAAAGTGATGCTAAAAGTTCTCAGGAGTTCAGGAAGTTGTTGGTGAATAACATTAGGATGATAGTTGCTGATGCCTGAAGTCAGTTATCACATGGCAAAGCTTGTTACACTGTCATGCAGTAGGTTATGAGTAACTGGTGTGAAAGAAATCCTGGGGAATTAAAATGGGCCTAAAATGCAATATTACATCTCTCGCTGGTCTGAGAAGTGGTAATGAGTGCTATGAATGAATAGGCACCTGGAATTGCTCCTCAAAAACATTTCGCTAAAACTGAGTTGGTCCTACGTTGATGTTCATTTGATGAACAGTTTCTTTAGGCAGGGCACTGTATAAACCCATCAGTGTCAACTGCTGCTGACTTCACTACAACTCCATTTGTGGCAATCCTTCAGTGACATCGTTTCAGGGTTTGTTGAAGAGACAAAAATCAATAAATTTCTCATCTCTTTAAAAAGAACCTTCAAGAACTCTTCAAGAACCCAATTTCTTGACATTCATTCAAGAAAAAATGTAAAGAGATGGTAGGACTTTTGGAAGGATTCAAGAGAATGCTGAAAGAATTATTGAAAGAATTGTTGAAACAAAAAAAACCAAAAAAATAGATGAATAACAGCGTAATTTTAGGAATGGATGTAGCCAGATCCCACAATTGTTAGTATTCACGTGAAACATGTGGAAGGCTTCTGCTAGTGGCACCTTTTTCTCTGAGCTGGCATTGACTGAGAGTAGCATAAAGGCTTCAGGTTCTCAGTGCTCTCTACTGTCAGTGAACAGGAGCAAGGAGAGATTTAGCTTTTTAAGACAGCTTTGTTTTGCCCACCATTTCTGCAGAACATCGTTTTGCCCACCATAATCCCACAAGAACTAAAAATGTCAAGCTATGAAGCTGGCATTAAGAAAAGTTAAAACTCCTTGGCAAGGACTCTGTGGTTTAAATGATGCATTTTCTGGTGATGTCGTGCACAGAAATAAGACATCACAACAAAGCACTTTGACTTCAGTGAGCAATAGCATGTTGTGGTCCCCCTACCTACATGTTAAATAAAGATGAAATTATATGCCTGATTTACGTTGCAGAGCCATGGAGTAGAACCACAGTATTTCTATGAGAGTTGAACACAGTTCTTTCTCAACTTACTGTTGGGAAATATTCTTGGACAATACCAACAAACCCTGAAAATACATAGCTGATGGTGAGGACAGCACAGCTGTCACCAAATAGGAAAGTCTGGGGTTTTGGTTTTGGGTTTTTTCTTGTATCTCTCAACAAGGAGTTGAAATAATAGACTGAACAAAAGTGACAAGACATAAAGTGGCAATGCTCTATTTTAACATTCATAGATTATTCCTTTTTCTCTTCTCTCTGGATGAAAAAAAACCCAAAACCTCCTGATTCATGACCATACTTATATTTGTAAATTCTTCAATATCACTTACAAAAATGTCTCTGTATCTAAGAAAGAAATATGTAATTTATGCAATTTAATTTTTAAAAAAAGATTATAGGCTTTTCTTTCTAGATCCTCGTATTGATTATAGTATCTGGCACAGAGATTGCACCTTCCTTCTGTATTTACGTATCAAAGGACCAGATTTTCACATATTTCCATAGAACTAGTTAAAACATTGATTTTTATTAATGGCAACTATGTTTTAAAATATTAAGGGCCAGCCTGGCTGTGATGATGCATGGAGGTGGAAATTATCAGACACCTTCAGCAACTCTTACGCCATGGCAATACTAAACTTTCCAAAAAAAGGAAGTGCCCTTTTTTGAAGATTTGGGGTTGACAGGCTGCACATTGTAGTGTGGAGCAGTATTTTGATTCTGACAGTATGGATATGTTTTCTTTGTCCTGGAGTACAGACATGAACTAATGAGAGGGGATGGTTTGTCTGTTTGTGGTTAGCTAAGTTAATACATTTGCAGACCATTTCTTTATTTCAGTTGTCTGAAAACAATAGGTGTAAAGAGAAGAGCAGAAAGTATTAAATTTTGTATCTTTTTTTTAACTTAGCAAGAGGATAACATGTTTCAAGATTTGATCTCTGAAATGAATTCTGAAAATTTCTGCTAGAAAGTTATAGCTGGGTAACTAGTACTTTTGGACCAAAAAGTTATAATTTAACTAAGTGGAACAGGTTGCATTTACAGTGATTACAACAGTACTATGAAACATCAGTGGAAAACTGAAGGTTGTTTTTTCTAATTTAGTTTAGTTCGGTTTTATTTGTTGGGGTTTTTTTAGGGACCTTATACCATTAACTGTGGGGTTTTGTTTTTTTTTAAAAGTAAAGTTCTTCAACATAGGACTTCTTTGCATTTTGTTTGAGGTTTTCTGGTGGAAAGAACACAAGTTCCGATTAATTTAAAATCTATGCAACTTAGTAGAAAATAATGGCAATCTCTGGGACTTGAAATCCATACAATTTAGTAAAAAAAAAAAAGAATGGCACTCTCAGAGAGAAAAACAAACGGTAAGATTTATTATAGAGAGCCTTTGTAGCATTTAACCTAACAATATTTTCATATAACGATCCCCATGTTTGAAACAATGTTTCAGTTAATTGCAAAATAATTATAATAAAGATGAATTTTATTATTTATGGGAGTAGATTCAATAACTTCTACCCTTATGTATCATATGTTGTGCTTACCTCAATGATTTATTTCTCATTTATAATTCTAAGAAATCTTTCTAGTTCAGCTTTGCTCCATGCCTGATGAAAGTTTCAGGCTTACCAATCTGTTTAATGAAGCTATTACCAATTTACAAAAATACATTAGAGGCTGTTGTTGTGGTTATTTCACTCCTTAATCTTGTTTAGCCATGGAAAAGCCTCAGAACAGGAAGGGTCTTTTTCCAGTCTAACCTGTTTTTTTTTCCTGTATTGTTTTTTTTTCTGTATTGTTTTTTTTTCCAAATGGAATTCGCAGTCATTATCTCAAATCACTCAAAAAAATCACTTGCAGACACACTGTTCCCTGGGGCTTTTTTTAGTTGTTTTTTACGTATTTTCTTTTAGTTTCTGAGAATATTGACAAGACTTTTGATTACAGTAATGAGTGGTTCCAGACTACCTACTGCTCACTTTTTGTCTCAAGGGAGCATTCAAAGTTTTGAAAGTTACTTTTTGTTTTAATGTCTACAGGTTTCATCATTAACTTTCCTTTCAAGTCTCTCAGTACATACTATGATTTGGATTTTCAAAGAAACCCAAATGCCACTAAAGGTTCAGCAGCTAGTTCCTTTTAACATCCTTTGAAAGTCTCTATCTGAATCTGGTTTTGTCGTTAGGGAACCTTGGCTACTTTAAGTGACTTTTCATTTTCAACCTTTCATTAACTATCCCACTATCCATACGCAGTTGCCTCTTCATGCAACTTGGCCTGAGACACCTTCATTTTATTCCTTCGACTTAGGTGTTTCACACCACACTCTTCAGATAAACTCCATGTTGCGCCATTTTTTTTCTCCTTTTTCCCTCCCCTGATGGTGTCATGGTGTTTCTTTGACAATATTTACAAGAATTACATGGTTACAGATGTGGATTTATGAAGATTAAATACCTATAGTTAGTGATGGTATTAAGAATTAGGCAATGAAATGCCCTTAGGTTTTATTGTGTCTAACCATATTTAAGATTTGGGGGTTTTTTAAGGTAGTCATATTGAATCAACACTTGAATCGACATTGGAAGTGTAGTCCTCGTCCTCAGTCTCTTCCAGAATGTGTACAGCACCACTGCCAAGTATGATCAAAAAGATCACTGTGGGCTTTCTGGGCTCCTTATCTCTGTTATCACATGGGGTATGAGTCAGAGTTGGTTTGTGTATGCTAACAAACTCAGATGATCAGCTCAACATGTGGGGTGCCTCATTCATGATCACAGAATCATAGAATAGTATGGGTTGGAAGGGACCTTTAAAGCTCATCTAGTCTAACCTCCCCTGCAATGAGCAGGGACATCTTCAACTAGATCAGGTGGCTCAGAGCCCCATCCAACCTGACCTTGAATGTTTCCAGGGATGGAGTATCTACCACCTCTCCGGGCAACCTGTTCCAGTGTTTCACCACCCTCATTGTAAAATATTTCTTCCTTATATCTAGTCTGAATCTACCCTCTTTTAGTTTAAAACCATTACCCCTTGTCCTATCACAACAGGCCCTGCCAAAAATTTGTCCCCGTCTTTCTTATGAGCCCCTTTAAATACTGAAAGACCACAATAAAGCCTCCACGGAGCCTTCTCCTTTCCAGGTTGAACAACCCCAACTCTCTCAGCCTTTCTTCACAGGAGATGTGCTCCAGCCCTCTGATCATCTTTGTGGCCCATCTCTGGACTCGCTCCAGCAGGTTCATGTCCTTCTTATGTTGTGGGCTCCATAGTTGGACACTGTACTCCAGGTGGGATCTCACGAGAGTGGAGTAGTGGGGCAGAATCACTTCCCTCGACCTGCTGGCCACGCTTCTTTTCATGCAGCCCAGGACATGCTTGGCTTTCTGGGCTGCGAGCACACATTAGCTGCTCATGTCCAGCTTTTCATCCACCAGTACCCCCAGGTCCTTCTTGGCAGGGCTGCTCTCAATCCCTTCATCCCCCAGCCTGTATTGATACCAGGGGTTGCCCCACCCCAGCTGCAGGACCCTGCATTTGGCCTTGTTGCACTTCATGAAGTTCACATGGGCCCACTTCTCGAACTTGTCGAGGTCCCTCTGGATGGCATCCCATCCCTCAGGCCTGTCAGATGCACTACTCAGCTTGATGTCATCCGCAAACTTGCTGAAGGTGTGCTCGATCATATGTCATTGATGAAGATATTGAACAGTACTGGTCCCAATATGGACCTGTGAGGGTCACCACTTGTCACCAATCTCCATTTGGAAATTGAGATGTTTACCACTACCCTCTGGATGTGACCATCCAAAAAATTCCTCATCCACCAAACAGTCCACTCATCAAATCCATACCTCTCCAATTTAGAGGGAAGGATGCTGTGGGGTACCATGTCAAAGGCCTTACAGAAGTCCAGACAGACAAGATCCATAGCTCTTCCCTCATCCACTGATGTGGTCACTCCATCATAGAAAGCCACTAGGTTGGTCAGGCAGGATTTACCCTTGGCAAAGCCATGCTGGCTGTTACCTCCCTGTCCTCCATGTGCCTTAGCATAACTTCTAGGAGGATCTGTTCCATAAAGCTGACAGGTTAGTAGTTCCTAGGGTCCTGTTTTCTACCCTTTTTGAAAAATGAGTGCAATATTTCCCTTGTCCCAGTCATTGGGGACTTCATCTGACTGCCTTGTCTTTTCAAATACCATGGAGAATGGCTTGGCAACTACATCAGCCAGTTCCCTCAGGACTCTGGGATGCACCTTATCAGGCCCCATAGACTTATGTAGGTTCAAGTTCCTCAAGTAGTCACGAACCTGATTTTCTTTTGCAGTGGGAGGGACTCGTCTCCCCCAGTCCCTGCCTTGGAGTCCATTTGAGGTTGCCAACGAAGACTGAGGCAAAAACGTGTACCTCAGCCTTCCCCTTGTCCATTGTTACCAGTTTGCCAGTCTCACTCATAAGGGGGAATACACTTTCTTTGACTTTCCTGACATACCTGTAGAAGCCTTTCTTATTACTCTTTGTGTCCCTTGCCCAGTTCAGCTCCAGCCACGCCTTGGGCTTCCTGACCCCATCCCTACACAACTGGGCAGTGTCCCTATACTCTTCCCAGGATATCTGTTCCTGCTTCCACTGCCTGTGCATTATCTTCTTAACCTTTAGTTTGACCAGCAGGTCTCCACTCAGCCATGCTGGTCTCTTGCATTCCTTTCCTGATTTCTTACACCTTACTTCCTTTGGAGGAGCACTTAGCCAGAGTCCCTGAAGGCTGCAGGATGGTTAGGTAGAGTGGGCACATGGGGAGATAATCACAAGCATGAGAAAAGAGCTGTCAGGAAAAGGGTTCAAGATGAATAGATTTAGGCAGTTAGGTCTGCCTGCAATAGTTAGGAGTTGCTGATCTGGTTTATATATCTTTCTTCAGGAAAAGATGCCTTCTTTAGAATTGTTACACCAGAAAACCAGTTATATTAGCTCCGGGTAAAGTTTTCTGACTTCCATTTTTAAAATTTACTCCTAACAAAATTCTACTTGTATGCTTTTATTTACCCATTAATCTTTCTTTGGGCTTCAGTGCCACCAACACAGAGTTTACTTTTTCCCTCACCTATGTTGATGGACTTCGGATATTTCCTCCACTAAATTAAATCCTACACTTATCCTAGGTAGTTGGTATTTTCTTGCTGCCTTCAGGCTTCTATCAGACAACGTAGCAAATAAAGATGAATAAATATGATTGATCAATACTGAACATAACATAAAATATCACCTTTGTTACCCTGGCATGGAAACTGAGCAACACAAACACTACAAACAGATGTTCAGCAAAGGCAGTCTTTGGTCTGGGATACTAGCTTTGTCACATATTTCTTGAATGCAGTACTACTAAAACAAAGTAACAGTGTCATCTTCAGCAATCTTCAAGAATCTGATTTTGTGCATTGTAGACTTAACGTGTCAGACTAAAAAATCAAATTATCCTCTGGCATATTTATTTAATACATAGCAAATATTTGATCCTGCTAGCAAAATCACTATAACTTGTATGTATTTTGTTTGTTAATGTTTTCTCACTTGTCTGCACAGACACCTTGCAACCCATAGGGTATTTCGAAGTTTTGGTTTGGATATTTATGACTTACTGTGTATGTAATTGGTAGGTATTATTTCTATACTTGTGATGGTGATTTAAACATTTAGAAGAAGAGAAAAAAATGATGATGTTTTTTAACCAAGGCAGAAGAAACAAAACCAACTGAAACTTAATTTGAGCTGGGTACCTAATTCTCTTTAAACTCCTCAGAAAATGAGATGCAGCAGGCACACCACCGTAGGGCCACAACTTCGTTAATGCTGATCTATGTGTGCACACATAACCAGAGGTCTCAAAGGGACCCACAGTCAAACATCTGTCAAATCAACCATAGCATTGGATATGGAGTTCACGAAGGCTTAATGTCAGGGATGAGAGAGCAAATGGTATCTGATCTGACATGAAGTTAGAGTGGCAAAGACAGTATCTAATCCAGCACCAAGCATGACAGAAGAAAGCTAAACTTTCAACCATTTTTAATGTTTGAAGCAGCTGAGGAGGGGACTGATGCAAACCCAGTGTTTTGTGTCATAGGATTCAGCGTTTGTGACCTAATACTAGAAGGCTTAAGGCTGTGTTTGCTGTATTATTGAAACATCCTTCTAGTCAAATCCAGGGACAATATAAACACAGGAAGACACTGCTTATCCCAACGCGTTTGAATCCTAAAGAACAGAACAAACATGTATGCATAGCAGAACACAAAGGAAACAACTTTCATGACAGGGCTGGGCTATCAAAGAGCCACGTGATGATGTAGGTTGGATAGATAACAGGTACACAACCTGATGCTCCAAACTTCAGTCCTATGGGGATTAGCTGCAAGGCCAGTAATTGAGTAGTTACATGTATAGTAGTGGAATGGGAAATCCCGGTGGCTAGAAGTATTTCTGAATCTGTATCTGAGTAAGATGTGGATGTGCCTAATCTGCTTCAGCAGTTTATTTAAATTAGAAAGTAGGACCCTGGGGCCCACTGTACCAACACCTAACATGCTGGCCAGATACAGGCACTGTGTGATTTTGAAAATTGAAGCAGTCTCCTCTGAGAGGTTGCCACTCATTTGTCATCTCTCACTGACAAAAGGTCAGTGTCTGGGACATCTGATATGATTAGGGTTTTGAGGACCATGGATAATTTCTGTTACACCCCATATTGGACTCAGAAACATCTTTGAAATGGAGAAGAACAGTTTTCCTCAGATATATTGGAAAATATCTGTATTAGTCTGATATAGAGAGGTATTTAGTGTATATGCTCAATTATTTTTTCTTATTCCTTCTTAGAAAATTCTTGTGCATTCCATTTCCTACCAATAGCTGAGGTTTGGTAACTCATTATTTCCTTTCTGAAATTTTCCATGTGATCTGCTACTGTTGAGAATTTGGGCCCTGTAATTCTGACTGTCCGTAACACAGACCTTTGCTGATATTTTTGTCTCTTTTAAAAATGTAATACCTAGCTAAAATTCAGCATCCTCCTCACCAGGTCACTTTAACAGTTCAATTTTAAGCTGTCCTTCTCCAAACTGGCACTCACTCTCTTTTTCTTTTTTTAACTTTCATGATATTCAGACTTGTCACAAAGAAGTCATCTGATAGATAATCATCAGAATTGACACAGGAAACTTCTGCATAACAGATACAATATCTACTAAAATATCTTTGGGGACATATCATATGGCTTTTTTTTTTCACTTCAAATTCAAAATACTCTATTTCACTTTAATTGCCATAGCATATAACAGTTATGAGTATTTTTCAGAACTCCCTTTATAATACATTTATTATAATAAGTGAACACTTTTATAGAGGAAGGATTCATCTGATAAGTATATCAAGTTCTACAGAATGCGTTATTTAAGCTAGACTGCTGGATAGAGAGTGTAGCAGCTGAATTAGGAATTTTAATTTCTTCTAAGCCTTCATGCAGAAAAGCATTCCTATTAAGGATATGCTTATGCACATGGTAAAATTATGTGATGTACCAAGGATGAAAATGAGACAGTGTACTGGTTTTGGCTGGGATAGAATTAATTTTCTTCATAGCAGGTAGTATGGGGCTATGTTTTGTATTTGTGACTAGAACAGTGTTGATAATACAGGGATGTTTTATCACAGCGTCAAAGCCTTTTCTATTTCTCACAGCCAGCGAGTAGGCTTGGGGTAAGGAAGAAATTTGGAGGGGACACAGCCAGGACAGATGGCCCCAACTCACCAAAGGGATATTCCATACCATGTGATGTCATGCTCAGCAATAAAAGCTAGGGGAAGAAAGAGGAAGGGGGGATGTTCAGAGTAATGGCATCTGTCTTCCCAAGTAACCCTTATGTGTGATGGAGCCCTGCTTTCCTGGGGATGGCTGAATGCCTGCCTGCCGATGGGAAGTAGTGAATTAATTCCCTATTTTGCTTTGCTTGTGTGTGCGGCTTTGGCTTCACATATTAAACTGTCTTTATTTCAATCTGTGAATTTTCCCATTTTTGCCTTTCTGATTCTTTCCCCGACCCCACTGCTGGAGGAATGAACAAGCGGCTCTTCAGGGCTTAGCTGCCTACTGGGGCTAACCCTAAACAGACAGGAAAAGATGGTGTCTTTTATTGGACCAGCTGAAATAGCTGGAAAAACTATATAGCCCTACAAAACTTAAATACTATATTTGCATCTGAAATATTTTTTTTTCTCTTCTTTGTAGTTTTTCAACTCTGTCTTTACTTTAGGTGACATCAGAAGCAGTTAAAATGCTTTTATGGGCTCTATAAGTATCCCAATCCACAGCAAATGGTATCTAAAGGACCTTCTGCACTTGAGATTATGCCTTTGATTGCTAACTCTTAATAGATCTTTTTCTATAACTTCTCCCACTGTTTTTTAGACTCATATAAAGGCTTATCATCATATCCCCTTGTGTTAGAGCTCCACAGATTAGCTATGAGCTATGAAGCATTTCTATTTTGTTTGGTGGGGTTTTTTTAGNTAACTTTATACAATATCACACAATATCATACAGTATAATAATATTTGATGTATTGTTTTTCTTTTCCTCTTTTAGGTTTTTATTTTCTTATTTACTGCTCCTGAGTATTGAGCTGACATTTTCGTTGAACTATTTATTACAAGCCCATTCTAAAGATCTCACTCCTGCACGGTAAAAGTAATCTCAGAGCTCATCACCTTGTAAGTAAAATTAGGATTGTTTTTCCTCATGTGTATCACTATGCATTTACCTACACTGATTTCATCTGCCATTTCATTATCACTTTATTTCTTCTGCAGTTCAGTTGCCCTTGGTTTTATTACCTTGAATAACTATCACTAGCAAATTTTGTGTCCTCATGGCTTCCTCCTCCCTTTTTCCAGATGATTTATGAAAGTGATGAACAGTCCTGAAACAGCAAAGATCCTGCATGACTCCACTTTATTTATTAGCTAAATGAATTAAAAATTCAACCACTGAAACTATATTAGCCTATTTATATATTTCCTTGTTAAATTTTCTCCTTTCTTTAATGATACAGGTGCTGGATTTTATTTAGATGGTCGCGTGTTTCTTAAATACTAAATTGCTAATGACCTCGAGCAGATGTGATCAGTTAAGTTTATAATTTGACAGACTTACTTGAACTATGTGAGATCTTTTTTCCTTAGCTAGACTCTTAGTAATTTTTACAGGGACAATTGTAGCCTCATGATTCTCCAGAGATTTTGTTGACGTGATATATGATGTGATATGATATGATGGGAAACAGTTATCAACAATGTAAACCTAGAAGTACTTATAGTCAGATAATACTAACATTCATTGTGTGTTCCGTTTTCATATTTTGTGGTTGTGGACAATGTTCATGTGGGTAGGTTGGTCCTAAAGTTCAATGAAACCATTAGAAAGAATTGAATGATCTTGATTTCAGAAGCATAATGATACTTTAAAGAAGAAAATGTCTCCTGATCTAGAGGACTTAATTATATGGACTTAGGACATCCATCGAGACAGAATTTAAAATTTTAGATTCAATTGCCAGATTGTTTATCTGAAAATTGTTACATCAAAGGATGCATTTATGTACACCGTTTTGCTGATAAATCTTGCAGTATGTGGTAACTATAACAATACAAAGAGACTTTACGTACCTGTTGATTACTATATTTGACTGGGAAATTTTTAAAACTTTGTAGCTAAGGCAAACGATGGAAGACACTTGGAAGGATCCTTAGGATACTTTGAAGGAAGACTCAATGAAAACTCAAGGAAACTTTGTGAAAGAAGTGGAAAAAAGTAGTGGAGGAGTAGAAGGGTAAGGCTTAAGTGAAGGACTATCCAAGGTCACAGAAGTAAGTTGGAAAGATGCAATAGCTGAGGAAGTGGGCAAAGAGACTATGGAGGAAAAGGCCCTTCCATCACACCAGAGGATCTGAACTCAACCCTAAAATCATTCCAATAAAGTTACTAAGTGCATTGGAGTGATCCTGTGAAACCCTGCTCAATAAATATGTGTACATGGGTGTACAAGGTGTGTGTGAGGTATGTGTGATTATGCAACATCTATTCTGAAAGACAAAAATTTCACCTGTCATCGAGGGTGAACAGTGTGGCAGACAGACTGCAATGCACTGGTTCCTCTAAGGGGTAAGGGATTGTGAATATGAAATGAAAGCAAGGGGCCAAGAGAAAAAGTGTTGCAGGATTGTGAGATGCAAGAAGTCTTAAAATATATGATATTGTGGAAATCTGGCAAATGCCTAGACATACAGACCTTGAAGAGATCTGTGACAAAAGATTAGCTAAGAAGTCTTCTTTAGAAGTACTTCGTTTGTCTGGTTTTCCTATAGGCAAGAGTATGGAATTTCAGCCAGTTTGGATCACAGCTCAACACGAGAGCTGAATTTCTGGATGACAGATGACTCATGTTCTATGATTTTTTACCATTTATACATCTGGGTTTCAATGCAGCATTTGGCACTTTTGATTGCACCAGATTAGACTGTTACATTACAGTTTGACTCAGAATGTTATTTTAAAAAAATATATATATTAAATTTGTCTAATTTGGCAGGTTCCCAAACCTTTACAGTAGCCCTCTCGTCAGGCTTTTCTGTTTGCAAGTAGAACATGTCAGATAATACCTGGAAATGAAGATTTAAGGTAGTCATAATCTTATTTAAACAATAGAAATAATAACATCAGGTGAATGCTCTAAAGATTATAATTTCAATCACTTCTAGTACTTTTTGAAATGTGCTTTGACACCACGGGAAGATGAAAGTGCATTTAGTGGGGGCGGGGGGGGAAGGATCTGAAGATGCAAGTCTCTTTTAGTTTTTTTTGTGCTTGAGCAAAATTCATTTTAAGGTCACTGGAGTTTGCCAAAACAATTATCTTAAAAATCAATCAAGGACATTGATGTCTTTTACAAAAACAACAAAACAGACAAACAGAAAAAATTCATGTCAACAATAATATTTTCATTAAGATTGAACCATTCTACAGGAACATGCTGAACTCATTCAAAATTTCAGAGAGGAAATGTGACTATCTTTTTTGTTTCTATATTACATTTAAAAGATTAGATTTAAAACTGCATGAATATTACTGGTGCTGATGTATGTTACAGCTTGTCCTTGCTTTATTTTTGTGCTATCAAAACAAAGTAGTTTTTTATTATCAAAATGAAATAGTCCGTTGCTTCAAAATAGCATTATTTTGCAATAATCATTATGCAATGACTATTTCAAAATCACTCAACTGACATACATCTGATTTGCAGTGGTTTTTATACAATGTTTAGTTTTTTAGGTTTTGGGAGGTTTTTTTAAGCTTTTCCATGTGCTCATGGAACTGTTTTCTGCTATTTTCTGCTATGTGGAGAAAACCGAATATTCAAAATATTTTCAAAGCTCCTATAAATTTCATGTTATACTTAAAAATAGTAGAACGTGCAGAAGATGACTTATAGTCACAGATCACAATAACACTCTAAATTTGTTACCTCTTATAAAGAAACTCAGAGCATGAAGTCCCCAGAACATTCAGAGGGTATCTGAAAGGTTTTTAAGACTTTAAAACAAAGGGTTTTCTCTGTACTTACATATCCACCGTTTTCACTATACCAAGCCAAACAACATCTGTTTGGCTAAGACATTTATTCCATTAAGGCATCCTTTGTTGGCTTGAAGGCATAATGATTAGAAAAATTCAGAATTCTGCTATCACTGGCACTTTATTTTGATAGCTGGCCATATTCCCTGTTAGAAATTTGTGTATCATTTGCCATTTGAATTGGCCATCAACTTCTAAACACTTATTCTTGTCATGCCTTTTTCTACTAGACTGAACAGTGTTTTAGTACCTGATATTTTTAGTACCTAATGTCTGAAGGATTTATACATTGCAGTCACAGCACCTCTTAATATCCTTTTTGTTAAGGTAAGTGGATTGAGCCGTAGGTGTCTTCTGCAGAAATGCATTTCTCTAGCCCTCAAGTAATATTTGCGACTTTCTTCTCTCCAGTTTTCCATCTTTTTTTAAAATATGGGCTACAGAACTTCATATATTATTCTGATATGTCTCACTAATACCAAATGCGTCTAACC
>VWZL01003853.1:793154-873466 GCA_013396915.1 Stercorarius parasiticus
ATCTTATTTAAACAATAGAAATAATAACATCAGGTGAATGCTCTAAAGATTATAATTTCAATCACTTCTAGTACTTTTTGAAATGTGCTTTGACACCACGGGAAGATGAAAGTGCATTTAGTGGGGGCGGGGGGGGAAGGATCTGAAGATGCAAGTCTCTTTTAGTTTTTTTTGTGCTTGAGCAAAATTCATTTTAAGGTCACTGGAGTTTGCCAAAACAATTATCTTAAAAATCAATCAAGGACATTGATGTCTTTTACAAAAACAACAAAACAGACAAACAGAAAAAATTCATGTCAACAATAATATTTTCATTAAGATTGAACCATTCTACAGGAACATGCTGAACTCATTCAAAATTTCAGAGAGGAAATGTGACTATCTTTTTTGTTTCTATATTACATTTAAAAGATTAGATTTAAAACTGCATGAATATTACTGGTGCTGATGTATGTTACAGCTTGTCCTTGCTTTATTTTTGTGCTATCAAAACAAAGTAGTTTTTTATTATCAAAATGAAATAGTCCGTTGCTTCAAAATAGCATTATTTTGCAATAATCATTATGCAATGACTATTTCAAAATCACTCAACTGACATACATCTGATTTGCAGTGGTTTTTATACAATGTTTAGTTTTTTAGGTTTTGGGAGGTTTTTTTAAGCTTTTCCATGTGCTCATGGAACTGTTTTCTGCTATTTTCTGCTATGTGGAGAAAACCGAATATTCAAAATATTTTCAAAGCTCCTATAAATTTCATGTTATACTTAAAAATAGTAGAACGTGCAGAAGATGACTTATAGTCACAGATCACAATAACACTCTAAATTTGTTACCTCTTATAAAGAAACTCAGAGCATGAAGTCCCCAGAACATTCAGAGGGTATCTGAAAGGTTTTTAAGACTTTAAAACAAAGGGTTTTCTCTGTACTTACATATCCACCGTTTTCACTATACCAAGCCAAACAACATCTGTTTGGCTAAGACATTTATTCCATTAAGGCATCCTTTGTTGGCTTGAAGGCATAATGATTAGAAAAATTCAGAATTCTGCTATCACTGGCACTTTATTTTGATAGCTGGCCATATTCCCTGTTAGAAATTTGTGTATCATTTGCCATTTGAATTGGCCATCAACTTCTAAACACTTATTCTTGTCATGCCTTTTTCTACTAGACTGAACAGTGTTTTAGTACCTGATATTTTTAGTACCTAATGTCTGAAGGATTTATACATTGCAGTCACAGCACCTCTTAATATCCTTTTTGTTAAGGTAAGTGGATTGAGCCGTAGGTGTCTTCTGCAGAAATGCATTTCTCTAGCCCTCAAGTAATATTTGCGACTTTCTTCTCTCCAGTTTTCCATCTCTTTTTTTAAAATATGGGCTACAGAACTTCATATATTATTCTGATATGTCTCACTAATACCAAATGCGTCTAACCACTATCCCCTCCTTCATACAGCCACAGATCACATTGTCACTTTTTACAGCAGAATTGCATTGACAGCTTGTGTCAAATTGCCTATATGCTGTACATGTGCTCTTTGTAGGGTATAGTCTTAATTCTGCCAGTTATGAGCTCTCTTCCTCAGTATATAAATTTTCATTTTGCAAAGCTGAATTCATTTTGTTTGAATCTATTCCACTCAGATGACTCTTTTCTGCTATTCCAGTTGTTTTGTCATGGTGGGTTTTATGGTGTTTGTTTGATGCTTGCTTAGATACATGCAATCAAAATGATAAATAAGACTCTGTTACAGAAAACCATATATTTTAAAGATTAGCTTTTTCAGAAAATAAAAGCTAAATCAAGTACTTCCGCAAATCCTATGCTAAGGTTCAAAAAGTACATTCCCATAGCTTCGAATCACGAAGTTATGGAAAACTTTACATTTTCACGTGAGTGTTCTGGTTCCCATGTGAATCTTCAAGTTCCCAGAGAACGTAGCAGCACAGCCAGCCTAACACACTGAGGAACTTTGTGGAAAAAAGAAAAAAAAGCAGTGGGAAAATGTGAAACTGAATTTAATTTCAAACTTGTTTTTGCAATGAAGTCATTGATCATAGCTTTGAAGTATTCTGTGCATTTCCTGTATTTTTTCACAAGCCTTTGGTAAACATAACAGTAAAATGAGAAATATCCCTTTTTTCCAATTTCGTATCCTTATTTTTCTGTTCATTCCTTTACTAAGTGACAGTTGCAAAGGAAAAAAAAAACTTAGTGCATAGGTAGAGCAGTTTTCTCACACGTGAAGAAATTATAATTTATTACAATCACTATAGTGGCAAAGTTTATTTTGAACTTTAAATCTTGTGTAATTGTTTTAAGCTTCTAATTTTGTTGGAAAAATAAAAGATAGACTCCACAAATGAGGTTTAACTTAAGCCAATTTGATCACACATCATGTCTGAAGCAATGGTGACCATTAGATAAATTTGAACAGAGTAGCTTTGGACCCCTTACCCCTGACAAACCTATTTCTGCATAATGTATTGGTTCAAAGACCTGTTCTATTTTATTCCTCCTTCACTTGTCTCTGTACCCTGTATTTTAGCACCACTTTTATCAAAATATCTCTGTGCACTTTACAAGACTATTTTGCTTAGCCTCAGATCTAGCCCTTTTTCACAATAAACAACCATAAGAAGGGAGATATGTTTCCTAAATCACTGCATCTGCTGTAGACTGTAGTGATTTTTTTCTGTACAATTTTTGAATTCTCAATGAGATATTGCGGATGCCCTATCTATCTGTTTCAACTTTCATCCCCCTTAAAAATATGCCTTCCTTAATCCACTTGGTTACACTTTTTCTCAGAATAAGAGTTGTCTCAGGAGGTGTCCTAGTGTGTCATTAAATGAAGATGGGCTTTTATTCATATACAAGCATCCAGGACAAAAGGTACCAGGAGAGGAGTTCTTAGCAATTAAATTATCTACAGGAGTTTCTGAGTACCTGAGTAAACTGGTCAGGGCACGACATTACAAAAAATGTTATAATACAGGAGTGTTTTTACTAGAATTATTGAGCAGAGCTTCTCTTTGTTTATGATAAAGGAAGGTACTTTTCAAACTTAGAGAAAGTTTGACTCCCAAAATGCACGGAGTCAAACCCTAAACATGAGTGAAGGAAGAAAGTTTGTTTCCCTAATGTTCCATTTGCTCAGATTTCACCTTTCAAGTAAAGAGTAATATTGTATTAAAAAATATTGTGCAGAGTCTATGCATCCAGACTTTTTTTCTTCCTTGCAAAGAGATGAAGTGGACAACTGAAAGCCCATGCTCCCTGGAGGAGCCAGGGACCAGCAGGAGCAATAGAGGAAAGCTGAGCAATTGTAACATTTCAGCTCACTGGAGCAGGAGACTATATAAATAGGCTGTGCAGTAAGAGATAGTGCCTGCGCTCTACTCAGACTCCGTTGTCTAAGACAAGAAGATGAATCTGAGTAGAGGACCTGCTGGCAGGAGTCTCAGTGTCTCAGCAAAGCTTTACCAGGCTCTGCCACACTAAGTGACAGCAGAACCCAGGCTTAATATTTCTGTGTCTTAATTGCAAGAGGATCATCGTATTTACTGTTTGAAGTCTGAGTTTATTTTTCTTCTTATTAGTTGAATTGTTGACACCGTAGATGCAACAAAATACGTTGACATGCTTGTGGTATTTTAATGATCAAACAAAGCTATTTCGAGCTATTTCCTTAGCTTCCTCTGCCTTGTAGACTGTCTGCAGTTCCCATGTTGCATTCTTGGTGATTAATCTCATAAAAGTATTTTACAGGCAGGCAACTAGTAAGTCTCCTTTCTGAGTAGTGCTAAAGAAGGTATTTTCTTTTTTCTAAAGTCTTCACACAGTAACAGCAGTGGGGGGTTTTGTGTTGCTTTTTTGACTTTGGATTTTTGGAAACTTCAAAATCATTTATTTAAAATGCTAAATACATTTTTGGAAATGTTAGGTTGAGGTTTCATGGGAGACTTTTGCGTGGTTGCTTTTTTTGATAGGTCTTAGCCAACTTCATGCTGGAATAGTCGAAATCTTGCCTAAATGAAGGAAGCATTGAAATTTCACTGAAATGGAATTGGTGACTGATATTCTACTTAAAAAAACCTAGCTACATGTTGTTAATCAAAATGGACAGTTTTATTTTCTAATTTTTCATCAATGCATATTACATAACACTGTATTTGTTATGGCTATTTTTATTGCTTTGAAAAGATGAAGCCCTCAGTTGACAATGACAGCAGTTGATAAGCCAAAGCTTGCCAAACAAAACCCAGACATTTTGAAATTTCTTTTAGAACATCAGGTTTATCCTTCTGCTGTGTGTTTTAATGACATTGAAAGGGTTTCTTGAAGCACTTAATGCAAGTCCATGGTGATTCCTTTGCCTTTAAACAACAATCTGTTCTCTTCTAGGTTCATCTTCAAATATAGAATCCCACATGTCTACCTTGTCACAATGATAAAATGTAAAGTACGCACAAATTGCATTAGACCTAAGCATAAAACAATTCTATTGCCTTCTATAAAACCATCTGTTGGGTAATATTTCCTGTGGCGTGACAATCTAACGTAATTTAGGGGACACATTTCTTTTAGAATAAAATATCAAGAAAGAACTTAAGAATACACCAAGAAAGAACTTTTGGTACATTTGGTAGGCAATGCTAGTCAATTCTTTAAACACATACAATGTTTCTCCAATTAAAATAGTCATTATTTTAAAGTTAGAATTGGGCTGGCATAGATTTTTTGCAGTAGAACACTTTTAGAAATAAAACACAGTTTATGAAAAAATGTTTGATATTACCTCTCTTTGTATCAAAATTTTGCTTCTGTGCTTTGACTTTTTACCATGTTCTGTGAGATTTTTACTGAAGACAACACATCTGAACTAGAATTTTATATATATATATATGAATGAATAATCAGCCTACTCTAGAACATAGCTTCATCCTGAGGTGTCCTTTGAAGTTCATAAGAAGGTGAGTTTATTTTACTTTAGGACATTCTGCTCTCACTTATCCCAGCAGTATACAACTTTTTTTGCATACAGAATTTAATCAGTAATGGTGAAATTAAAGGAATTAGATAGATCTCGTGAAGATAAACATATATAGAGTGTCAGTTAAATTAGTGTCTGGGTTTCTGCTTGTGGTTACCACAATTTTATTTTCTCTTTCCTTTTTGTCCCTCTACACATTTCTCACTGGAAGATGGAGTATGAAGATATCCCATTCTATACAAGCAAGAGACCATAGGATGAATGTTTACTAAAACTACTCATAATTGTAAAAACAGTACTTTTCCACAACACGAGATACTATGAAAAATCTGCCAATACTCTTTAGAAGCCAAAATGCGCAACTGAATTGGATTTTCCCATTTGAGGATCTTGAATTGCTTTTGCCTTCAGGCTGTGCTGGAAGCAATAACATCTAAGGTGGCCAAGTCTCAGAAGTACTCTTTTCCTTACTCATTGTAGAGGATAAGTGATTTTTTTTTTCATTTAAAAAAAAGGAAATGTAAGATGATTTTTTTAAAAAAATAGTCAAAATTTGTTCATCATCAGTCATAATTTTTCCTAAAAAACTATGTGTTGCAGTATTTATGTTCATTTTTTATCTAGTTGCTTGTAAAAAATGACCCATGATTCAGGTCATGAAAGGAGGTTTCCAAGATTTTTATAGTGGAGGAATGAGAACATAACTTTGTAACAAGCAAGACACCACCGCTCTTCTTCCCCACTTATTTTTAGGACTTGATTGAACACTGACAGAATATGAATTATCAAATCATTGAACAAAAGTTACTGTTATCTCTTGAATAACTCAATCAATAGCATTCAACCAGCTATAAAATTAGTCAGTCAGCAAAATGTTTGTCAACCTACTCAACCATAAAGCATTTATATTCAAATCCTCTGTAGTGTGCAAGAATTTTTCTTCTGTTTTAAATGTATTGGTATGCAGATGAAAGGAGACTTCAATATAAAAATTTTAAGAAAATAATGTATGTGCTTGACGATTGAACAGTTCCTTTTAACCTTAAAAGCACTCAGGCTACTAATATTTCTCTGTTTAAATGTAATAAATTTGAATGAAAATAATTTATTCTATTAAAGAATAACTCTAAGTAAAATACGCTTACCTACAGAAATACATGTAGTTGGCACAAACTATGCTGTAAACCTTCATTCAAATTTTTGAGCAGTAGTTCATTGTAAGCTGACAACTATTATAAATATGGTTTGGTATAAGGACTGAAAAATACCTGTTGTAAAAAAATAGAAATTGTATGATGGCTTTATAGATAACAATAAAAGAAGAGTGGGTTTTGTTTTGTTTCGTTTTTCCTCACCCGCGGACCTAGGATTTGAGATTTCCTGTTCAGGGAATTTTGGCACAAGTGTGAAAAGTCCTGTATATTTTGCGTCAGATTTCTTTCATGTATGAAATGGATTAAATGTTTAATGGATATTCACGAGAGTCAGCTGACTCTTCATGCCTATATTCATGCTTATATATCAGGTGAAAAAAAATAATCTTGCCATTGCTACAGCAAGTTCTGCTTCAGGACCTAGTTTTTCTTTAGTCAGTTGTCTGTAGTTGGTACTTGGTCCAGACTTAGCCAACCATCCCACATGCCAGTAACAGGTTCCTGTGCATCTCTTAAGTTAGTGCATATTTTTGTGAGCCAAATGCCTGTGCCTACATACCTATCTATAAAGACAAGGGCACTTGATTTCATCACAATATTAAGGCTCAGTTTCCTTTGGGAGTATTGTAGATACATATACTATCTTTCCTGACTTCAAAAAATATTTTGTTTCACTTGTGTGCAACGCAGCCTTAAAAACTGGGTTTTGTAGGGAATGCAGGATAGAAATTATTCATGTTTCTGTGAAAATAGATGCTCCTGACTAATAAGGCCAGAAGGAACTGTGAACTGCTTCGTCCTCTCCCTGCAGGCTACATTGCTTTTCTTATAAAATGAGAATGATTTCCCACCTTGCTCTTCTTAAGAGTTACACAGAACTGAGTGCTTGTAATGCTGTACCATACCAGATGCTGTGATGGTAAGGTTCATGTACTGGACTCTTCTCTCAACTCAAGATTACCAATAACAGAATCATAGCCCATGTTTACTTTGCATGGAAGTACATGCTGCGGTAAGACTTAAAATCCCAGTCTATTAACCACCCACTCAAGAGAAGCATGCTAATGATCCCTCTCAACCTGATTTATTCTCAGTGAGACATTGGAGTGGGCAAGCTGGGCTGGATTCAGCACCCAAGCCCAATTCTTGCGGGTTGAGCATAGCCGAGGAGTCCTAGAAAGAAGACTAGCTCATACCCAGCCCTGCAACAGCAGTACAGGGGCAGGAAAGGCACATTTATTTCCAGATAAACTTTAATTTATCCAGTTTAATGTCCCTGATGATCTCTTCAGCAGTCCTCTCCACAGTTATTCTGTAGTCCAACCAAATGGTCTTGTAAACAGAAAATTTACTGGGACTGACGCACATTTGTCTGCTAGTCACCAGCTCTGCTCATGTGCATTTCAAAAGCCTTGTGTGACCAGTGCTGACATATGGAGCTGCTCAGGGATGAATCACGAAGGAAGCATATGGATTAAACATTTATGGCATTAAGATTCTTACTGAAGCAGAAGGTGGCCTGTGTAGGCCTATAGGGATGATTCACAGACAGTCACCCCTAAGTTTTCTTGAGGGTGAAAGGAAACTTTGTACTATTGAATGTATTATTTGCAAGCTCACCACTTCTTTTATATTTGTTTAAAAAGTTCACTATAAGATTGCTTGGAGAAAGGCAGCGTGACCTGGTAATTAAGGTGCAGGATTAGCTTGTTTAGCTGATGGCACTCCTTCAAACCACACTCATCAAGCCTCCCGTCTCTCCAGATGCAGAGCTACCAAAGCAATTTTATGCGCAGCAAGGACACAGATTTGTGTAGCTTCCCCGGGCTGTATTCTTATTACTGAAGTCATCCAGTCTCTGGCTGTTCAATTTTTTCAAAAAGCCTGCTTAGTACCTGACATTTTTAAAACAAAATTATGCAAGAAATTTGACTGGAAAGCAAATTGAGGACTCTGCTTTCCACTGAGGATATTGAAAGCTGCTAAGTTAAACCAATGAAAACTCTTGTAATTACGACTGGTATTTTTATACACAGTAAGCAATCTACAAAGCCCACTTGCTCCTGCTGTGGTGGAAGTGGCTGAAACAAGGAAAGGGCAGTGATGAATAATACACTTGCCAGTCCTCCCATCTACTCCCTGCTTTCCTGTTGCTGTGGGGTTGAAATGGCAGGCCCTGCTAGAGTGGTTTTCAAGTAGCTCTGAACTGGAATTGTTATTTCCACAGTAAACTAAGCAACTTTTGACAAGAAAGCTGTTGGTGTTTGGCATTTTTGTAGCAAGAATGCATAAATTCAAAAGCCATTTCCTTTCATCTTTGAGGAAAATCATAGCTGACCATGACAAACTGGTGTAACAGATGTATTATAAATAGGAATACAACACACACAGCTAATTCTTAGACTTAAATTTCATGCAACTTTTTTTATATTGTTGTATATGCATATATGTGCACATAAGCTATATATAGTTCATACTGTATATGTATATATGCATCTAATTCATATGTACTACTCATAATTCAGTCACATAACATGATGCGCATTCATTATATATGCTGTGAAGGTATGTGATACTCACAATCATTTTAATTTTGCTTCCATTTTTCGTTCAGATCCTTTCTTGTCAATTTCAGTTACAGTCATATTATTTCTTTCACCAAAAATAAATTCCCCGAAAAGTTAAGGTATTAATGAAGTAAGTAAAAGTTCAGATTAATTTTTAGTTAATTTATTTCTCTGAAAAAGGCAAAGAGGTTTTTGTAAGTCATTGACTTCAAAATGTTACTGGCAAGATTTGATTTTAGTCCTGTAAGTTTGGGTTTGTTTTTACATTTTGTTTTTCTTTTTGTTCTTTAAAGAAGTCATTTAAAACTCCCCCCTTCTCCCCCCAGTTGCCACAAAATCAAAACTATATTATTTAACTTTTTTGCAAAAAATTCTTTCTCATTTCTACTAGCACCTCAAAAATGTTTCCAAAGCGTTAGTCCCAACCTTGAAATGAGATCCATGTACTGATGAGAACTGTTAAATTCTGTTAAACTCCCTCCAAAGATGGGCAACAAAGCAAAAATGCTTAGGTCACATAGGCATGTACTACTATGAATTGTGAACATATAATTTAATTATTTTGGAGGTGTGATTGTAGAACCAGTAATTTATTTTGTACTAATTTATTCACGTCTCTGTCTTCTGTCCCTGGATAGATGTTGTAAAGGAGAATTTTGCTTACATAGATGAGAAATTCCATTTGATTTAAAACCAGCTGGACTTTGTTTGAATAGATGAATAGACACCTTCCCTTCTAGGGAGACTAACAGCAGTGATTTACAGCCACTCCTGGGCTGGAGGTGGTCATCTAGGAAAGGAAACTATTCTACTTAAGGAGAGGGAAATAGAAAACTATGGAGGGGCTACAAACATCTTTCTAGATATAGTCCTCCAAACAAACTCTTGCCATTTTTTTCTGCCACAACTTCTTGGTCCCTTCCAGCTCTCCAACACAACTCTTCAGAAATGAGCCATAGTCCTCCTCTCTTCTTTTGCCTCCTTTGCTCTTCTGCAGTTACAGTAAAAATGAATTTTACCTGTATAGCTCCAACACCTCAAGGTAGCTCTAGGTCTACTGGCCTAATAAGCAATACCTGCTATGTTAGGCAAGTGATGCGTGTTTCTGCTTTGCCATTTTAGCCCAGCACCCTGAAGTACTGTATGCTAGACAAGGGTTGCTGCAATTAACTCCTACTTTCATGTACAGTTGGTCATAAACTGACTCAAATTGTAAGTCACTGAAATTGTGGTCAAAGCAGATGCTTGTTGCACCCATAAAATAGAAGCAGGCTAAGCAAGGTATAATTAATATATGTTTGCCTTGAACACAGACATAAGCATACTAAATAGTATAAGCAGGGTAGGCGTGTAAGTACTTCGCAACGTCATAACACTATTAGTTGCATTTTGTAACAGTTAAGCATAAACCTACAAATAATAGTCATAACTGCAGAGGGGCAAATGGAGATTTGTAGTAGTATTGCACAAATGAGGTGTGGGAACACACGTGCAAGTCGTAAACTGAGGATGTAGATCAGGCATGAAAGATATCTAATAGAAATAAAACAATCTTGCAGAGCTTTTTGCAATCAAAATAATCCTGGAGAATAAGTGAGAAATGTCCTTGATGAAACAAATAAAAAAAAAAACCCAAACAAAAAGATTCAGCTATGTCAAGCGTATGAGCTATGATCTTGAGCAAGGAAAAGATGGAGAAGAAAGAAGCCATTTCCCTTAGTTCCATCACCCCTTCTCAAAGACCTCTAAGCACTGACCACCTTGAACTTGGGCACTGAGGCCATCAAGGACTAAAGCGATCATCAGCATCAACTCTACCATATTGTATACTCATAGCTAATTTAGTTTAAGCTTGTTCAGAACTAATTGTTTGAATATATATAGAAATAATTGATAATGAGCAAGAACTAACCATTAGCAATGTGCATTGCCAATGAATGTCAATCCAAGTTTGAAACTGGCCAAAATTGGCAGTCCTTTAAACACTGCTATCACAGTGATCTCTAACTCTCTTAACTGAGATGTATATATTTACATATATATACATGTATATATGTATGAATAATCAGTTGCAATAAGTTCAAGACAACTGTGACTATGAATCATGATAGTAACATTGCTAAGAAACAGGGTCTGTAAGATTGGGCTTAAAACTCTAATGATGTAGCTTCTGGCTAACTAGGAATGCAGGCAAAGTGTGTGTAGGTCTGCTTGGGTAAGACTGCGTAGATACACTGCAAGAATGGTGCATTTTCCAAGGCATTATGCCTCCAATCCCTGATATATCAAAAGAATACTGATGCAATAGAAATCTTTGCACACCAGGAAAAATGTTATAAATAACAATCAGACATCATTTAAATATAGCTTATGTTTTCGATTTGTCTGAATAAGATACTGCACTGGGAAAATTCAAAAGAAGCGAGAAATCTAGCAAATCATAGCTTTTTAACGTGGCTTCTTTTGATAAAACCAGGCTTGTTCTTCAATTTGGTTCATCCTTCTGAACAGACACTTAACAAATTTTATGATGTCTGGAAAATAATATTATTGTGGAATAAAATCAACCATTTATAACTTAAACCCTCTTCTTTACAATCACATAACTTTCTAACAATTAAATTTGTTGTGGTTTTGTACTTTCTGGTTTAGAAACAAGATGAATATGAGCTACTAGAGGTCTTTTTGGAAAACAGCTTCTTTTTCCATCTTTATATGCTGTCTAATTCACAGAAACATTTTAAAATTATTACTATTGGTCATACAATGTTCTCCACAGTGTATTATATTCTTCTAATAGTTAATGTTTTAATGTTAATGTTTTTAATTTTAATTTTAATGTTTTAACTTTTTAATGTTGCTGAATCATCAAAATTGTAGTAGTACAGTAAAAAAAAAATAACTTTGCAAGTATCTAGGAAAATGCAGCCCAGCTACAATGGTCTGTAGGTTTCTCCGTAAATAAGCAAATAGCAATCATGTAATGATGGAATTTAGCAAAGTTTATTTGAAAAAAAAAAAAGAAAGAAGGCAACAATGCTTAAGACTTTAAACAATATATTTATTAATATAGTCATCAAGTCCTTTTTGCAAAGTTTTTAATTAAGTATAGTTTGGAAGAAGGTAAATTAGGAAAATTGTGACATCGTTGTAAAATAGACAGTTCAAAGATCTTAGTATATTATTAACAAATTAGATCTGCCTTTATGTGGAAAATGCACATGTATAAAATCAGTGTGACTATGTCGACACGATCATGGTATTCATTCAGAGATTTCAGTAACTCTGACTAGTTACTGGATATTTAAAATTAAATCATTGAGCTGTAGATGTTAACAAAACCTATGTAAGTAGGGCTAGGCAACTAGGCAACCCTATAATTTATATAAGTTTACAAATCTTGTTACTTTATAAAAGTATCTTACATGTCATAGAGTTTTCTCTCTAAATTAAGAGAGAAACTTGCTCTAACTCTAGAAATGACAGATTGAAAATATGTCATTAATAGGGTCACAGAAGTCCCTGACTTGTGAATTGTGCAAGCACAAGTTCTTAGGCTTTTCTCTGTGAATCCACTGCTACAGATAGGACCTTGTGACAGGTGAATCTGTCCTGATTCTTCTTTTCTACTGCTCTGTGACAGCTAGTATCTCCTGACCTGCATATAACTAGTCTTGTATTTCTGTGTTTTTCAGAGCCTTCTAGTAAAGAAAGATTTACTACGTCAGGGGTTTTTTTGACTCATTATGAACATTCATTTGAAAAATTTAGACCATTGTTGTACAGTTGATTGTAAACTCATAAAAGTAGTCATGGTTTGGGGATTACTCCCAAAGAAGTGAAAAAAACCCCAACAGAAATAAATGGGGCTATTGTATGACTGGCAAGGTATTCGCTTTACGAAATGTGATCGTATTGATAAGAATATATTCACTTTGATTCTGTTCTACTTTTCCACAAATACGAAAGGCCCAGTCAGAACATGAAGCATACACAACATTGTCAAAATATTACAGGGCTAGCCACAAAAGCTATACTTGTTTATGAAATCCAAGTCATAATTTAGTTCTCCATAGATAAAAAGAATAGAACTGTCAAGAGTATGTTTATTTTGGTGTGATATTATCACTCATGTTGATCAAAATACAATAATTCAGTTCTCCTTGCAGAAGGTCATGTCAACAATAATTTCAATTCAAAACCATGTTGTTCTGATGCATTTCAGCAATTACAAATGAAAATTTATGTTCTCCAAGTGGAATAACCATAAAAAGTCACTACCTAGCATAACAATAATAAAATAATGGATGAGGATATAAAACTAGGAGTGCACTAAACATCGTGAATTAATTTTCAGTTTGTTGGCTGTAAAAAAGTCTCTCTGAATCTTTCATTAAATATTACATCTATTTATAAAATAATTTTAAAGGACTAGCATGAATAGTATTTTTAGAAATATTTTCATGTGGCAGTCTATTTTGTTGCATGCTACATTGATTTTCATGTTCAAAATGGAAACAAAAACAGAACCATAAGGAGCAGTAAACTATTAAAATTAAGTAATCTGAGGGAACACAGCCAACCATCAAGAACTGTTTATACAGATGCTGTTTGTATCAATGCATGGACACATTTTTCATCATTAAATGAGCACTTTTATGTGAAAAGACGCAAACAAACTAGCTGGTGTTGCATCTATTCTCTCTCCAGCTACTTGTTATAATGAGGAATGAGGGTGGCAGAGACACACATTGTGCAATATCCTTATTCACCTGCCATCTTCACATTTAAAAATAATCTTGCATTCTTTTTCAAACTCTTACAACTGGACTGAAAATTATTCTAAGACATTATGCTTTCTCTCAGATTATCTGAAACTGTAATAAATGCAATTCTGTGTTTTCTGAGATGGTACTGAAGTTAACCAGCATATTTTTTGTAAGAGAATACAGGGGCTAAACAGAGGGCTCCTTATTAGCGTTTTGTAACATTGCTTTAGAATTTTGGGGTTTTTTTTAATGTCTGGGGATACATGACAACATTCAGTTCCTTCCAGAATACACTTGGCAACTCACAGGACTTTGTGTTATAATGGACTGCTGTTTTGATTGTGTATATTCCTGACTCAGTAGTAGTACTAATGAAATTTAGTTTCTGATTGATTTTTGTAACATGCATGACTGATTTTTTGCAATGGGATTGTGAAAAGCAGGTTGAATGAATTTGGCCACTGTGGACTTGAAAAGAAACTGTCTGTTGATCTCTTTTCTTGACCTCCTCCTGTATTCAGTGTTTAGATTATTGTTTTTTCCTCTGCATATTTCAGGGAAAATCCATTAATACTACGAAATACTGTGGTTCTATAGTGATGAATGCCAAGCGTTAAACATTTTAGCCTTGTATAGAAAAAAGTGAACAAAACGTGAAGTATTATCAACTGTTCACATCCTGTTCTAATTTATCACCTCAGAGTACATATACTAAAATCCTCTGGAAATGAAAGCCTAATAGTTCACTGCTACTTAGTATGACAAGTAGGCTGTTATTTTATATAGGTGGTGGTACACCTCAAGGCCATAGCTGGAGATCAATAATAAAGAGCTAATCTCTTCTTTGAAAGGTTTAGCCTCTAAATACAAATTTTAGAGGAGCAGAATTCTGATTGATATACAGGTGTCTTCTTCCAGTCTCCTGGCTGCCCCAGAAGAGTGTAGCTCCACTAGGATCCTCGAGCAAACTTTCTCCCACATATATTCTTCCTTTCTGTTCTTTGAACCATCTGAACATCTATGTTTGTCTTCATCTCTCCAGTCTCATGAAATTTCAATACCAAATTACATATACATTATGGCACTTATCTAGGTACTTACATTCTGGCTTCTTGATTTTCCCTCTGAAGTTGCATCCTCTCCAATGCAAAGTCAGTACCTTCAAGAGCGAGGAATTTATTGTCTCATCATCCTTACTGAAGTTCAGGCCTGTAATTCCAAGGGACATTGTAGGATACTATCTTACTGGTCTACTAAAGCAGTTATAAATCAATGCATTTCATCACAGTAAAACCAAAATTTAAGGCTGAAAATCCTGTCTGCCCACGTGTGAACAAGTTCTAAAGTTAATTTATAATCCTCTTCCCTCAGCCCTTCCAAGAAGAGATGTACAATTGAAATGTAAACAAATCATGCACATTTGCACATTTTTAGCTGTGTACTATGCTTCAGCCAGAATAGATGAATAAAGACCAGAACTCAGTGGAAATCTCTGGGTAAGAATGGCTTTCAAAAGTAACTAAATAGACAGTGAAACATTTCTTTATTGAAAAGGAGTCATTGTGTGTTTAGTGTGTGATCAATAACCGAGACACTATTGGGACCATGGAAGAGGTTGCAGTCCTAGTTTACCAGAGATGAGGTATGATTTGCAACAAGAGGAACATAAAGACGGAAGAAGTCTGCAGGCCTGGTGCAGTGTCTGAGCTTCGGGACTCTTATTTATTCAGATCCTGAGAAGGAGAATCCATGGCTCTGTATGTCATAAAGAAGGTAAAACTTGGAGCTAGTGCTCTTTCTTGAAGCAGAGACATATACGTCATCAAGTGTCATAGGAAAAGAAATACAGTTTTACTTTTCTTACTTCAAAAAAATATGGTCCTGAAACCCTAAAATACCGGTCATACAGAAGTCATGGGTGGTAAATTAGAGGCAACACTGTCACCTGAGCCTCCCTTACAGTGCTCAGAAGTCCACGGCCTTGCGTTGCTCGACAGATCAATCCACTGCTGTTAGGACAGATTTATTCTTTCTCGGGAAGCAAATAAATAAGAGTCCTGAAGGTTCAGCCATTCTTGAGGAACTTCTCTCTTCTTCACAACCTTGCAAACCTGCTGAGAGCTGCTGCCCTCCCCTCTGTCAGGCTGCACAAGGGAAAGCTGTTGATCCACTCCCCAGCTTGCTCTGAAGGCAGAGGGCAGGGGGTCCCCACGGCGAGGGTCCACAGCAGGTCTGGTTCACCATGACACTGCAATGTGCAGAGAGTGACGCACTGTACTGCCAGTCACCTAATGTCTGACTTTAATTTCAAAAGCTACCAAAGAGCTTAAACTGACCCTACACCTATTACAAATAAGCAAGGCTCTAGTCAAACGAGATTCGATCAGCCCTTTTGTGCTGCCACAAGGGACCCCAGGTTCTTCGTCTCTTGTTTCTTTTCTGGTGCTGCTCCTTGATGCTGTTAGGGCAGGATCTGCTTTTGGAGCCACTCCGTATTTCCTACTGTCAGGGCCCTGATGGCACCAAGCCTTTTGCCCCCAGGAGCCTGACTGCCTGTGATGGGGGCCAGCTCTGAGGTGGTGCAGCTGTGGGACCTGGGACCAGGTGAAAGCGAGACAGGAGCAGCCCAGTGGGGCATCCCCACTCCAGCTGGGAGCTGCATTCACACCCTGCTCTCGCCCTATTGATGACAGTCACCAGATCTGTTTGGCTTTTCTCGTTTGGGCACTGTGGGACTGCACCCATGTCGGCAAGGACGCTTACACCTTTGGCTCTATCAGCCTTCCCCATGCAGAGCTGCTGGGGCTGCTGCTCCCTGACACCTCCTACTCATCTCAGCCTTCAGGCTGTTTCAGCGTATATTTTATCATCACTGAGCTACATTAAATGCAAACAATTTTATTGTTTGTTATTAGAAAGAAAGGGGTTTTCTCTTCTTTGCATTTACTGGAAACTTTCCCGACTGGATTGTTTTGGGACCTACAGTAGTGGCTGAAAAGCAGTGCCTCCTATTGATCCTCTGAGTGAGCTGCAGCTTGTGGTGTCCTGCAAAAGGCTTTTGGGGAATCTGTATCCACCTTACCAGCAGCAATCCCCAGCTCTTGAGCTTCTGGACTTTCAGATGTCATGCTATTATTGGAGCTATCTTTGAAGATGGTAAAAGGCTGTTCTTGGAAGACATTACCTCAGAAATGTGTACATGCTGAATATAATAAGCAATTGCTTTAGTCAGTCCCACGTGCAGACTATAAGCACAAGGGATGCAGCTTCTAGACATTTCTGAAGGCCCCTCAAGACCTAATGATTTATTGCAGTCATTCATCTGTCAGATCCAGGCAAGTGAGGCACGGACATCTGACCCTATGGGATAATGTGAATGAGTCTGTAAGTAAAGTTGGGAATTAGACGAGTGTTGGGACAAAGAAGTGATGGGGATGGACTAGGTGTGTGAAAGCCTTGGGTTCCTTCTCTGTCGCTGCCAGCCAAGTGCTGAGATCAGAGCCATCCAGGAAACTACATCTGCCAAAGAGCCAGAGGCAGAACTGGTGTATTCCTTAGAAATCTAGTGCTGGAAGGTGCTGCATCCTGTGAGAGACCTGCGGGTTTCTCACCTGGTTTTCCTGTTAGACATCTCTCATACACAGGTAGGCATGCACAGACAAGCTGCAACTAATACTATACATATGCATTTCATGTCGACAGTCCCTGCATGAAAGACATGCTATACTATATATGGAAAACATAGTATCACCTCTAAATAAACTTGCTGATATATTGTTATTCTACAGCACTTTTCGCAAGCATCTGTGGACTTTTGTGTGTGTAACTCTAATTTTTCATTTTGTTCTTAGAGTAAGAGTGATTGTTTTGTTCAGTCAGGTAAATTCTATGATGTGTTTTGTTTTTACAATTTTAGTCGAAAATGGTGAGCCTTTTTTTTCCACATACACTGTATGGTGGCAGTGGGGAGGTGGGGAGGGGAATAAATGACTTTCCTGCAGTAAGATTTGTGTGATTGAATGGGGAGAAGCAGGCCACTATAATTGCTGTTCTTCTTTACTTGCTGTAGCATTAAATAGCAGCCACTGCTTTCCTTTCTTTATACTTTATCGAGTAGATGAGATTCATTGATCTGCTTTCCCTCCTGATTTGCCATTTGCTCATATTACATCCCCTTCTATTTGCCTTCTTTGTGAAGAGTTCAATTTTACTTTATTTTCAGAGATTACTTTTTCATGACTTCTAAAGTTTAGTGAGGTCACTAGTCAGGATCCATCTTCTACTGTATTCCCTGGAAAAGCACATTTCTCAGTTTTGCTGTTGTATCTACTGTCACTTTTTACTCTGTATTGAGGATAGCTTTAGGAAGTGGTTTCTATTTATTTCAAAGGTGGCTGCTGATAGGGAAAGCTTTCAGGGGCTTACAAGTATAAATGGTCTTGTACTTGGGCCACTGTTGTCTTGTACACTGTGGTAGTCCAGTGCCCAAACAAAACAAAACCAAATATTGCCAAAAAAAATGTCCTCTTGAAAAGGGGAGTATTCTGAATGAAATACAGTTATTTGCTAAACCTAGAGACAAGGCTGGAAAGAACAAGTTTACTTTGGGATTAGAAAATATGTATTCCTGTCATGGAAAAAATAGCCTCATGTAGCAAATGTCACAAAACTGGACTGCTGCTAATGGACCTGTGGCTATAAATAAAGGAACTGTAGGCTTCAGAGGTTTGTGAAATAATGTATGTAGGATTCCCACTGAGAAATTCAAACAGTCTTTTCAGTCTGAGTGCACATGCTTTGATTCATATTTTCTGATGCCCTGCATGGTGCCTGATATGAAATCTAACATGCATGTATTAAAAGGTATCATTCTCTATGCAGTCCTGGTGCTTTTCAAGTAAATAACACCTCAAGGTGGAATTCCTGGGCAATTCATAATGAAGCTAGAGAGTTGGAGTTATGATCCATGCCTCCCATACCCAGCCAAATGTTACATTTAACAGTCTGATGTTGTTGCCTGCTCAAAAAATTAATTGAATTGTCTCAAAAAGGGATATTTTGGGGTGGAGGCAAGGTATATGAAAAGAAGAAAAACAAAATAAACTGTTAGTGATAGCGTCCGTAGCATATATTCCAAAAGTTCACTTTTTATGTTAAACAGATATTCTTTAGTTATTCTGTGTTCTTGTACAGTCTTTATAATTTAAAAGTTTTAAAATGTTTAAAACCCCCAAAATAATAAATATATTTGATGAAAGAGGAGAAAGAAGTAAGACAGTGGATGTGAGACAGGAGAAAGGGTAAAGCAAGTTAGAGATATAAAGCATAAGCTGTATTTATAGATTTACAAAGATGCTTTCCTTCAAACAACGCCCCTTCTGCTGTTTGGAGGAAAAATAGGTGATTGTGTAAATAGACTAAAGCTATTTTCATAATTACAGATTACTTGACATTGCACATCTCAGTAAGTAGCAAGCTATCTTGCTGTACAAGTTTCGTTTCATGTATGGTAACAGCAGAATTGCTTGCTGGCAGACCAAATTAAGCCATCAAGAAAAATCTGATTTAGGCTATTTTTACTGCATGATGACATTATTGTATTGTGTATCTTCACAAGTGTCTTAAAGTATAAAAATCAAACCCCAAAACATTTTTACTATAGGGAGGTTGGTAACTCCTTAGCATGATCATGCAAGTTGTGAGAGTATGGATTAAGCAAGTCTATTACTTCAGAAAGCAACTATTTTTGTGAACAGTGTCAGAGAAAAAATGTTGATTAGAATTTCTATTAGTGAAAAGCTGAAAGCACATTTGATCTTGCTTGTTTTCAATGTATAAGCAATATTATCAAAGATTATTTTAATGTCTTACTGCATTAGTTCAGAAACTCATAGTTATAAATCGTGTTAAGATGTAGTTCTGTATTAGTCTTGTTCCTTATAGATGGCCACCTTGTTCCTCAAAAAGGAACTTCTTTCCTCGTTGAGACTAAAAGCGCAAATTCTGAGTCCTTATATCATTATATTAGCTGTGGGGTTTTAGGCACAGAAATGCATAGCCAGATACACTCCACTGGTTCCTCTTCTATTTCTTGTTCAGGCCTTTTTCCACACCACCGTCGGGACAAATGTGCTGGTTGTCCTCCCTCTGCAGACACCTACCAGTTCTGCTCATTCAGCACAGCGGTCTTTGCCTCCAGTTTTCCGTATTTCACTTCAGGGTTCACCCCTTTGTCAGTCTCCTGGCTACTTCTGTGAAATAAGTGAAAGATCATTCATGGGATGTAAAAAGCAAAATTCACTAGAGTTAGTCAACATGCATTTTTTGTCCCACATTACTGGTATGAGTTAAAAGTATTTTTTGAGCTCTGGATCAGGCAGGCCCTCATTGGTTAGGCTGAAATCAGCGACTGCCTTAGTCACAGAAGACTTTTACGTTTCCTCTTTTGTAGTTCATGTTCATTTTTCTGTGGTTGAAACATAATAGGCAAATAGAACTGAAAGAGGAAGGCAATGACAGGTTCTGACCCACAGAATAGCCACAAAATCCAACCATGCTTTCCTATTATTTAAAATACTCTAGCAAAGTGATTGCTTTTTAACGTTAATTTCAGAGGTAGCTATTTCACCCAATTTACTTCCAATTTTTCAATAGGCAAGAAACCCAATTATTTGGCTGGATAGCAACTTGCAAGGAGTAGTCTTTCACATGACAGCACACGACTATTTACAGAGCAAGTTTAATTATCAAACATCTGGTTTCCATAGCAACAGAAGGACATTCACTATACAGAAATAAATTGCACATTCGTTTCAAGGCTAAACCATATCTAATTAAGATGCAAGCCCCTAAATCTTGGACTAAATCAAATCAAAACTGCAGTGATGAGGTACTATGTTTGACTGTAGTGTAACCCCCAAAACATCTAAAAAATGGTGGCATTTTGATGTTTTTTTTCAGAAAGGATTTTCCTGTCTTTAAATCAAAAGGAGGGGTAAATATATCTACAGCTAAGGAAATTTCAGAAACTTCTCCTTTTGGTTTGCTGACGGACAATGCCCTGTGCATGACAATTTCTGAGTTGTTTTCTAATTATCAGTCCTCTGTGGGGGACAAAAACTCAGTGAAAACCTTCATTTAAAGTCATACTCTAACTTTACACAGTAATTATCCAAGCAAAATTACTGTTAAGGTATTTCTATTCAGGGTTATTTTTTTGAGACTGGAGATTCAGAGTCTGAATTGCTACTTTCAATGGCTTTACATCAGTGATTGCTGTAGGGTGTATAGCCATAGAATACATTAAATGCAAATTCAGCAATTCTAAATTCAGCAATTCTAAGCTCAAAAAAGGAAAAACACAGGGACTTGAGCTGCCCAGCTATTCCACTGGCATTAACTATGATTTTATAATACTAAATGATTGAAAATGAAGGATTTAGTCCAAATAATCAAATTTCTCTGGTTTGCACAGTCCAGGAGGTCATATGATATAATCAGAATGGTCAGATCTGATCTTAAAATTCTATTAAGATATATAGTAAGCTTCATTATGCAAACAAAAATTGGCCTTTGTCAGAATGGTATCAGTTAGTTGCAACAACTGTATTTAGGATTTTACATTTATATCTAATAAACTCATCGTCCTTTTCAAGTTATACAAGACGGTTTTGGTATTGATACCAAAGCAACAATAAAACTGCACTTTCTCATCCCTTCTTCCACATTGCCTTTTTCTCAGCCCAGAAAAATTGACAGGTTTTGAAATTTGCTTTGACATTGAACACATCCACAGTCTAATGATCAAAGTAGCAAAAATTAATTGCAGATTGCATCTCTTTCAAGGAGAAAGCTTAGTTGGCTGCGAACTCCTGCTCAAGCTTTTTTGTGTGCATGGTGTGTGTGAGCAGGGAGCACAGGGGTTTGAAATAAAGTATTTCTAATTTGCATCAACAGTTTCAGATAATTTCAGCTCATGAAAGTTGCGTGGAAGGAAAGCAGTAATAAAGGCCTAAAATGTTTAGTACTTCGCAGGCTAAAAGCAACACTTTGAAAGGCATCCAGAAGCCAACGGGAAATGAAACTGTAGGCAGTAGAGTAGAATATCCTCCTTGCTATGCAAAAAAGGCAGTCATTTTTCAGTTCTGGTGAAATAGGTGGCAAAGGTCTAGTGCTACAGGCTTCATAAGCAGTTTTTACAAATTCTTGTTGGAAGGAGGAAAAATATACTTTATGCAGGAGGAAATGCACCTGAAAAAAAGAACAACTGTGGTTTCTTTACTAAACAGAAATACATCTTACCGTGGGATACTGAGATGAATCATAATTCAAGAAATTGCATTGTGAGTAAAAACTTTGCTCCTTGAATTTTTTTAATTGATTGAGAAACAATGTTTCACTCAACAGTTTTACAAGAACTTCTCTTCAAAACAAACAGACAAGCAAAAATCTGGAGTCCAAGCACTGAGTAATGTATGCATCCATCCATCGAGGCAGCAAATATACCTGCCAATCTCTTCTGGTGTCTCTTCTGAATGATAACAGTGTCTACCCTGGCCTGGGCCGAGTCTCAGGCAGCAACAATCATCCCAGCTGCACTCTTCACTGGGTAGGGGTGAGCTGGCGCTCCTCACTGTCTTTTCCAATGAAATAAGAGTCATGGAGCTGAGTGTCAGTTGCCTAGCTCCCACAGCCAGTGACAAAGATGGGAAGGGACAAGTAGCAAAAATAGACATTATTTAAAAGGCTGAAGTGTCCAGCACACTGTTGTCTTTCAGAGGTGCTCCAGAGCTTTGAAATTCAGGAGTCCCAATCTTTTGTGAGCAAATGAGGCAAACTGAAAATGGTACAAAACTGATTTGTTCTCATGACAACAGTTTTAATGGAAATGGGAAAGGAAATTAATTTAACCCCTTCTTCTCGTGAAGTGAAGATAGTAATCAGTGTGTTAACTTCTAAATGCTGAACCTTTTAAGTCAACAAAATTGAACTGAAAAGGGAAGTAAGGTGATTATGCTTTTGTTTATATGCTTCACACATTCTTTTTGGGACCAGCATGACATTTACGGCATGCTATTTGGCACTAGTTAATGGCATGTTATTTACAATGTGTTGTTCTTTTGTACAGTACATAACGATTAGAGAAATCTGTAGTTAATGTTTTTACATTTCCATAAATATTTCATTAAAACTGCTTTACTAGGGTTATATTCTTGCTCAGTTGGGTTGTTCCTTACACTACAAGTTTCACCACTGTTTCCCCTACAACAGATAGAATCTGCCCTGTAACTGTTTTTTACTGATGAAGTGAGACATTAAAAATTGGATTTCCATCCCTCTTGCATAATCAGTTCTCCAGGTCCCATTTTATAACATGAATATTTTTTCTATCACTACTTTCTATTAGATATCAAAGCTCCCTTTTAATTTACTGATCCTAGCTTAAATCTCTCTTTTTCTTGTTTTTGTTGTTGTTTCTAATGAGCTTGATGCTGCTAAGATTAAAAGAGGCTTGAAAAAAAATGGCTTTAAATCAGCTTTGATCTCCTAAGGTGAAGCATATTTTTATGCAAGACTTTTTCCTCTGAGGCATGATAACAGTTGAATTGATCTGGAGGGAAAAGAAAAAAGAAAAACAGGTGGGTGAGAAAATGAAGAGGAAGGATATGTGGGAACTTATAAAGAAAATTAGACCTGATTACATTTGGTTTGCCTTAACAGCCTTTTCCTACATTTTATTTAAAACATATGAAGAATTCAGGACTCCATTGTTTTAAATTTTCTGAAGAAAAGTAGCTGATTTCCTGAGCACTGGAATAAGAATTTGGCATGTTAAATCTTTTTATTCTCTTTGATATAATAAAATGCTCTTTTAATTAGGTTATTCTCAAGATTGCAAATTAGTTAAAAATTAAGAGGAAGTGAAGAAATCTTACATTGCATACATGTCCAAATATGCTATGTCATCTACCTGGATTTGTGCAAAGCATTTGACACTGTCACACACAACTTCCTTGTCTCTAAATTGGAGAGACATGGATTTGACCGATGGACCACTGTGGATAAGGAACTGGCTGGACAGTCGCACTCAAAGAGTTGTGGTCAACAGCTCGATGTTCAAGTGGCAAGCAGTGATGAGTGGTGTTCCTCAGGGGTCAGTATTGGGACCAGTACTATTTAACATCTTTCTTGGCAACATGTATGTTGGAATTGAGCGCACCCTCATCAAGTTTGTTGATGACACCAAGCTGTGTGGCACGGTCGACACACTGGAGGGAAGGGATGCCATCCAGAGGGACCCTGACAGGCTTGAGAGGTGGGCTTGGGCAAACAAGGACACGTGCAAGGTCCTACATGTGGGCTGGGGCAAACCCAAGCACAAATACAGGCTGGGCAGAGAGTAGCTTGAGAGCAACCCTGAGGAGAAGGACTTGGGAGTGTTGGTGGTTGATAAATTCAACATGAGCCAGCAATGTGCGCTTGCAGCCCAGAAAGCCAACCGCATCCTGGGCTGCCTCAAAAGAAGCACGACCAGCAGGTCAAGGGAGGTGATTCTGCCCCTCTACTCTGCTTCATGAGACCCCACCTGGAATATTGTGTCCAGCTCTGAAGCCCTCAACATAAGAAGGACATGGACTTGTTGGAGCAGGTCCAGAGGAGAGACACAAAAATGATGAGAGGGCTGGAGCACCTCTCCTATGAAGACAGGCCAAGAGGCATGGAGTTGTTCAGCCTGGAGAAGAGAAAGTTCTGGAGAGACCTTATAGCAGCGTTCCAGTATCTGAAGTGGGCCTACAAGAAAGCTGGAGAGGGACTTTTTACGAGGGCATGTAGTGATAGGACGAGGAGTAATGGCTTCAATCTGGAAGAGGGTAGGTTGGAACAGGTTGCCCAGGGAAGTTGTGGATGCCCCATCCCTGGAAGTGTTCAAGGCCACGTTGGATGAGGCTTTCAGCAACCTAGTCTAGTGGGAGGTGTCCCTGCCCATGGCAGCGGGGTTGGAACTAGATGGTTGTTAAGGTCTCTTCCAACATAAGCCATTCTATGATTCTATGAAATAATTCCCTGGTTTGACAGAGACTAGTTAAATGCTTTAAATTGTTTAAATAGTCTAATGCCACATGGCAACCTAAATCTAAGAACGGGACATGTCATTCTAGATATTATGTACATATGTACTAGGATCAGTTTCTGCCCTGAAGAGCCTGCTAGCAAAATTTAGCAAAGGAACACAAGGTAAAGTCAAACAAAACTGATTGTTTACCAGGCAGGGGCAGTGAACTATCAGGTTTGGTATAAGGAGTAGCATGAGTCACAACATTCTTGTTTCAAAGCTGTTGTCAGTTGCTGTGTTTGCAATTTTGGGGAAAACAAGATTTGAGAAAGGATTTTTAAAAAGTCAGTGCATGCATATCCAGGGGACGATGAGGGGATTGGGGTTGTTAGATTCTTTGCTTGCTTGTTTGCTTTGCTTTCTCAGGGAATTCTTCTGCATGGAAGGTGATAATGTTTTACTTGCTTAAAATGACAGAAAGACTTGGGATTATGTTCATCACATATCACAGCTTTACTTTCAGTATTGATGATAATTATTTATAAAGGCATAAATGGAATTAGACATCTGAATGTCTTTTGTGCCTTTGAAAACCTCCATACATAATTTAGTGCATACCAATTAATTTTCCTCCGTTTGGTTTAGAGATATTGAAATATTGAGATATTCAAAGGGCTGTTAGTTTTTGGATTCTTTTGCCTTTTTGTAACAGATTAAAATCATATTTTGCTTTCTTTACCGTGAATAAATAACACTTTTATTTTAGTCCTGTGGCAAATAGTGCAGTGTTAATATAAAAGCATTGCATTCTCCTGCTCAAGGTGACTCCAGATTTTCTTTGCAAAGCTTGGACCAGGGAAGTTAATGCAGCCTCAATGCATTTGACAGTGAAAGGGGAATCTACTCCAGCCTAAGTTTAGAGTTACTAACAAATGGGCTGCGGTTTAGGCTTCTCGGTTTTGCTTGCTAGGGTAGAGTAGCTCCCACTCTTTTCACATGGCACAGTCCTTGTCAAGTTTCAAAGTCCTCTTAATTTAGATTGGGAAAGTGTCCAACCTTGACCAACTCCGATGATTCATAGTATTGCGCATATTGGAATAAAATAAGATCAGATATATTTCCAGAAAGAAAAAATCAATGACAGAGAAGCAAATAATTGTACAAATATGTTACTAGTCTTTGGGGTTGTAGAACCTCGAAATATGTAGTCAGAAATCTGAAAAACAAGAAATGTTCCCCTCTCAAAGCTGTTACTTCTTAAAATTACAGGTCTTAGGAGCCTAACTCAAATGCCCAGAGATGATGTTGTTGCAATGGTTATTGACCTCAGGGCACTCTAAACGTCCTCTGGATGAGGCAAGGAAAGCAGAAGCAGATGACTGACTCAGACCATCATCTCCTATTATTGCATGAACATGGAGGAAGCCTCCTTGTTTGTCAGAACGGTCTGTAATTCGAAAAGTTGGAGCCTGTTGTATATTACTCACAGCAAGGGGAGCAAAGGCTCTGGCTTTACCTTTCCCAAGGAGAAAGGTTTCAGAAAATTTCTTTCTGTGGAAACCCTGCCGATTAGAACTGTTCAGCTGGGCTCATGGCATCTCAGTTTCCCTAATTAAAAGAAGGTTGCATTACGAGCAAAGAATTAATTTCTGAAAAAAAAGGAAGACCAAGTTAAAGAAAGAAGCAGAAGAATCTGAAAAGTTACTAGACATGAGAATACACGTACAGGTTATGTCAGAAAGGTCAAAGGCTGAGGGATCTGCAAATGTAAAATTCTGCAAATGTGATGCTTTGCTGAGAATGCCTTATCTGAGAATTGCTCGTTTATCAGAGGCGCAGGCGCATATGTTTTAGCTTTATAGCTAAATAAACATTTCTTTATCTATCTTAATCCAAATAAAAGCATAATTTAAAGATGAATCAAGCAAATATATTGAGGAACTTTTCTGCAACTGCCATGTAGCAATTTCATTTTATAACAACCAGCAGAGAGCAGTGCTACTTTGCTGTCTGAACATGATCACTTTACAATCTCAAAAGCTTTTCAATAGAAACTTAGCAAAATTCTATCTAGACCTTTTATAAATATACATCTTTTAACAAGTTATGATCTTATATATCAGTTAAGAACTTTTACTAGTTTCCTTCTGAAATTAAGCAGAACTGGAAGAACTCTGTCAAATATGGAAAAGGAAATAAGACAAAGAAATTTCATTTCTGCTTCTAGAATTCTTTTTGCACAACCTATATATTCAAATTTTCTCCTTATTCATTTAAATGTTATATCAAAATACTGTAGGAAGATTTAAAAAAAAAAAAGAATAATCAACCATCAATTTAAATTAAGCAGTAGATAAGTAGAACAGATCTCATACCTGCTTATCAGCACTGCTAGTGAGGTCCCCCAGTTTCTTAGTTCCCCCACTGGCAGTGGGGTTGTCTGAAGTTAAAACATGAAATGGGGACAATAATGACAGGTGGAAGAAAAAAAAAAATTAGAAAATAGAGAATACACATGGAAAGCTTTTTTCCCTCTTTCTTGTGTCTTGTTATAGTGAAGGCATCTTTGATCAGATATCCATGTTACAACATGGCTTCTTTGAGATATGTCTATCCAGAAAGTTATGGTTTATCTGAACACAGTTGTTCAAGGTGAAGACCAGCAGGTTTGATCTTCGCAGGATACTGCAGGCATAATCTAAACCTGAAGTAGTACCAAAATTCTAGCCAACATAGATGGCCATAAAAAGCATGTTGCCAAATTAATCCAACTGAGCAGATTAAACACACTATGTGTACTTAAAACCAATTGCAAGTATTGTTATTAATCATGGATACTTCTTGGGAAGTGAAATTCCCAGCTGGATTCCACTTCTTTTTTCTTTGGTTTGTTTNTCGGGTTTTTTTCCACCTCAGTCCCAATTTACAAAATTTGCAGTGGATTAGTGCTTTTGAAGAGTGGATTAGAGAGTTTTTTAATCTTTCAAAGAATACTTTTAAAACATTTGTATGATCATTAACTTGCCATCATGCATTATTCTTCATGGGACTCTTTATCTGTTGGGTTTATTTTCTTCTTGGGCCATCCTGAGGTACTTAGGAGATTCTTCATCCACCAACAGCATCTAACAGTAGACTGGATATTTTTATAGATTCCCAGTGACAATGTAGTTAATTAAAAAAAATTTAAAAGGATGAGTTGTCAAATTTGTGTTGCAGCTCTTAGTCTGACTCCTGACTGTGAAAGAGCAATGGAGAATCCTTTAGGCATGAAGGGAGGTGCCCTAAGTAGGGTGAAATCATTATTACCACTTGTCACATTCAAACTTGTATGACTGCAGCATTCAAGTCAGTCCTGTGAACGCACCAGAAATCCAGTGATTTCTCATTGTTTTGGTTGCCCTTAACATAATGTAGTGTATAGGGTAACTTGTGGCATCCAGTGCAGCAAAAGGGAATATGCAGATGGCCACATAAACATAGCCCCAAAGGATTTTCAAGCTATAAATTAACTAGGTGGCATCCCCACTGTAAAAGGAAGGTTAAGACCCCATTACAAAGGGGGCTGGGCTATAATTCATGCCTCTTACTGGGTTAGCTAATACAAACATAAAGATCTCTGAGTTCAGGTCAGAAGTTCTTTTTTGCACCTGGCTAAAAGTTAACTCTTCAGCAAAGGCATACTGTCACAGTTGAATCTTGCAGGCAGTAAATGTAAGATTATAACATATTTACCATTATCAATGTATGCAGAACTAGGTTCTTAGGGGACTGCACACACAAAGAGGACCTTTGTATGCATTAATATCCAGCCTGTAATATTTTACTTTTATATCGTTGTGTGATTAACAGTAAATACTTAATATCTTATTAAGCACAAACCTTCGTTAAGAATTTAAAGGTGCTTCTGTGAGGTGCATGTTTCCATGCAACAGCAGCAGCTGTTTTGTCCTCTTGATTTGGTAAACAGAGCTGAATAATATAGGTTCGAATAGTGAAAAAAAAAGCATTTTACTTGTAAACAAACATCTGGCAAGTATATGATATAAAAAGTACTAATACACTGTAGACAAAGAGTGGGCAAACAAAGTATTTCTCCATAGATGATTCATTAAACCTATCAGTGGTACTGACTTGGTAACAGCTGAAAAATACAACTGTGAAGTACTTCAAAGAGAGACACACAACATTTGGGTTACATGCCTATTGCCTGACAGTATGTGATCTTAAGTGTAACTAGAGAGATCAAAGCTCTGAATGGAGGAACTGTTAAATCATTTGCCATGTGAACTGTTTTGTGAATTGACTGGCTGATGCGAAGTTGTGTAACTCTCCTTTTTGTCTTAAATTGTCGCTGATACATTGACACTAATGTTTTAATTTTGTGAATATAGCTATGTATAATACAGTTCTGAATTGGACTGTGAAATGAAACACAAGTAATGATAGGAGCAGGAAGACAGTCGTCCAGAGAGAGGGTAAGCCAAGGTCAGTTGTAGTCATTGCCCTGCAGCTGCAAACCTTTTCAGGAAGGGAATGGATGAAGGAAGGTGATTAGTCATAAAGCTGTAAGAAAAAAACAGAAACATCCTCAGGGATATAGATCCTGCTGTTACAAGTTTATCAGTGAAATTTAAGCTGCATTCTGCAGCCTGACCTGGGTGTTAGACTGGATTTCCCTCTCTTTTCCAACAAAGTGGGCATGAAGGCCTCACAAATGCCTTTTTCAAGCATTCAAAATATCCTGCAGACATAAAATAAATGCGATTTGTCCTCCCGACAGATCTGCTTTAATGACAGTCCTTCTTTTATTGTAAAACAAAATTTTCAGCAAGATTATTAACTTAATCATGTCCCAGAACCTGCAGTGTGTCAGTTTCTATGTGAGCTGGTCAGAGAAACGTGCTCCACGTTTCTGTAGCAGCTGTGACACTGGCATGGATCAGTATCTCCTATAGTGCAGAAGTCCCAGGGTAACCGCACAACATGAGCTGTTTGGTTTCCCAGTTGTTTGGCCTTGTGGTCACTTACTTATGATTCAAAACTTAAGCTACTTTAACCCTCCCAACACAATTTCTGTGACTTTAGTGGAAAGAATTGTACTTTTAAAATGTCCCTGGTGTGGTAAGGCAAGCAAAGACCGTGATAGGTCAGAAAAGGTTTTGTTTGAGTGTGTCTTACACTGTTGAATTTGGTTTTGTGTTTAACTACATTGTATCTCTGCTGAAATCTTTTGACTTGGATGTAAAAGACTTTGAATCTTACCATACACAAAACATTGCATGTGTCATTAAACAAACAGTTCCCAGCTTCTCCTAATGAGAAGAGCAAGGATTTTTAATGGCTACTGTAACTCAATAGTAACTCAATCAAATTGTCAGTGAAAGGAAACTCTCACAATGATCAAATTCTCTAGGAACTACTACAGAAGGGCAATGAAATCAGAACCTGTCTGAAAAAAGCAGCCAAGAAGTGAACTGGAAGATGATTTCCTCAGATTCATTGGCAGACAATCTGAGGACACCACCTCCTTCTAATTCAATTATTCTGTGGTAGCATATGTTGACAAATAAACAGCAAGGCAGAAAAATCATTTGACATTGATGGAGGTGAAGAAGGGAAGTTTTTCAGTGGTTTTCTAATTTTAAATTTTTAAAACAAATTTTAAGACTTGACTTCTCTAGAATTACTCTTTGAGATGGGAATGGATTATCTGAAGAACTTTGACCCTGCAAGTATTATATTGCATAGCATGTCTCTTATGTGTCCATGGCAATTTAAGTCCAGGCATTCCAGGGAGACAGATGGACATGTATCTTTGCTCAATACTTTGTTGTTCTGTTTTGTTTTTCTCTTTAGCCCTCTTTTTTCCAATTGTCCATGGTCTTCTGAAAATTATCTTGTGGGCCTGGAATTTTTCATACTTAAAAGAGATGGAGATGGCTTATTTTGAAAACAGAAGATTTGATTAGGTCAAATGCAAAGGGAATAAATGTTTTCTTCAGTATAAAGCAAGCCTTCAGAAATGGATTAGGATGCTGATACAGGTCATGGAAGTGGCCCTCATGGAGTGCAGGAAGTGAAAAGTGTTTAAGTGTTTTGAGATGTTCAGGTTGAAACAATCTGAATCAGTTCTGCATGGCATTTAGCAGCATTTTTTATTTTTTCTACTGTGGAATGGCTGTTGTCCAGCCAAAGGAAACTGCATTACAAATAGATGTGCCAGCTCTCTGGGCGAAAACTCTCTCAAATTTAACTGCCTAAACTTTATCTATCTAGACTGAGCTAGTTAGTTGTCTTGGTTACTTATTTAGTCAAAGGAAAAATGTATACTCTTCCAGAGGGCAGTTCCTCTGATCTGTTTGAGAAGACTAGACGAATGATTTAGACTGGATGCCTACTGCTTAGATGTCTAAAGTTAGGCAAAGTAAATTCCACTCTTATTTATACAATGACAAAAGGAGAGGGAGGACATGGGGCCTGAGCCCTTATCTCCATTAAGGTGTGCAGGGTTTAGTGGAAGCTGAGGTTCTCCCCACATATGGAGGCATCCTAACCTGTGCTGCAGGAGTCCCTCTTGCTATACAACATAATTCCAGGTTTTGAAACTCAAAAACATCAATCTGTTGATAGAGATATACATCCCTAAACAGTGACAACCCTTTTATTGATTTTCTTTTCTTATGTTATAAAAAATAACAACAACTCTTGCAGAGGCATAGTAAAAGGTACTTTTATGCACAGTAATAATGCATTATAAATAAATGAACAGTATCACAAAGCTGAGTTTTGCACGCCTGAGAGGCTTAACTGTTTTCACAGCTTTCTTGCATAGAAAGTTTTAGTTTGGTTTTGGTTTTCAGACCTCATAGAAAAGGATGCTTGTGGCCAGGTAGACTGACCATCTTGCTCGTAGATAGGTGTTGTACAGGGCACAGGGATACTCATAAGATTTTTTTTTCTAGCTACCCAGAAGAGTATTCATATGCATAGAAGTTTACTATTGACTCCTTTCTCATGATTCTGTGATGAATATCACTTATACAACTTCGGGTGCAAATTTCACATACCTATTTGTTCAGAATGCTGCAGGCACAAAATACAAGTTCTTGAATCCCTTTCTCACATACTGAATTCAGAGACTGACTCCACGGACAACTGCATATTGTTTCTAGATGAAAACTCATGCAAAAAACTGTTAGTCTTAGGGCTAAAAAAAAAAAAATCACAGAAGCTGAAGAGATAGAAATGACCCATAGCCTACACAGTATGGAAGCAGAATTCCTACAAAAGCTGAACTCTTCTGCCAAGGAACATATAGTTATTTCTTTCTCAATATACTTTTGATTATGGCAATGTGAACATAAAATTCAGCTTTGAAATGTGAAGCTGTAACTGAACCCACAGAAACAGTCATATCACTCCTACCTATCTTATTTTGAACAGCATATGAGCACACAACTTGAATGCTACATTTTTACAAGTGATATTTCCTTACAAATCAGTTTTCCTTAAGGCTTGGGCTGACTTCTTCAGGCAGCATAGATCAATCTGACTAACAAAACTTTTCTTGAATTTGATGAATGTGAGAAATGTAGTGCAACAGCTTTAGATTTTTTTTTAAAGCATTTGATACTGTATTATCAAATAAATAGTCACTGCAGGGTAGTCATGGGCATTATTTACGCTGGTTGAGGTCTTATCTATCTAGTGAGAAACAGACTGTAATATCAAGCTCTCCCACATCAGGTTTTGCTGTGGTGGGAAATTGCAGAACACGGCTAGGAATGGGACAAACTCTCTGAAGGCAATTTAAGAAGGCAGTGAACTATCATGATCTTACTCCCACAAGGAACAAATGCTTTTTTGTATGGCCTCTTTCTTGCCTGCTGGCTTTAACGTTAGGAAAATCCTATTGAGGGGCTTTAACATCAACTTCATCACCTAAAAGCACTTTCTCTTTAGAAAAGCCAAAGCCTTTTGTGAACCTTTGATCCTATTATTCCGTGTGGAGTCAGAATGAATTCTAACACACTAAAATAACATTATTAATACATTATTGCTCTGGTCATTTCTCCCTTGTACACACAACCATAAAAGTCCCTTCTTGCGGGGTAGATTCACCTTTGTATCCTTGCAATTTGGGCTGGTGGAGTCAGCTTCATTTTTGCTATTGTAGGTTTGCATGATAATTACGATCACCCTTTGGACTTAGATGTTTCTCCTATATAATAAAATGCAGATATTTTTTGTTATGAAAACAGCTTTCATCAGAAGATCCTAAAGGGTCCAGTGGGCAGTAATTGATTCAACAAAGAATTACAGTGTATTGATGACTAAACCTTGAAGAAGAAATTTGGGAGAGCTTCTATTTTCAAAATACTGTTCAACAGAGAATAATTCTTCAAGTTTTTGAGTACTGAGTTCATAAGAGAATTTGGCCTTAATTTTTTCCATTTAACAGTCAACATATGAAAAATGTGTCTTGTCTACATGAGATAAATAATTAAATTTGGCATGCCAGGAATAGAACTGAGATTATGAAACTACTTGACTCCTATGCTTTATTTAACTACTAAGTCAAACAGCTATTCTGCTGTCTAGATATGCATGAAAAGTTTTAAATTAAATTCCTGCTGGAATCCCTATTTTGGTAAAAGATAGCTTAAATAAAGCTGTATCTCAAAAGGGGTGGAAATACATTTCAAATGATCTGAATGAAGTTGACATCTACAAAACACTTTCTCCTAATTTAACTTCCTTTTAATATTTAAGTCATAGTTAAAATGGTTAAAAGCTAAATAATGTTTATTAGAATTATTAGAATGATAAAAATGAAATATTTGCATCTAATGAGATTTGAAAGTTCATATGAATTAAAAATAGGCTGGACTTTTAGATTTTAACTTTTGATCTAATTCAAGTCAGGAATTTTTTTGAAATATCTTTTGCCGTATTGTATAACCCTCTTATCCAATTCTACTCATATCCCCATATTAATGATTAAACTTCTAGCAATCAAACCATCATCCTTCTGTAGGGTAGTAGGTATAGTATATTACGTATGGTACCTAAGTACTATAAATGAAATGAGTAATTAATTTTGTCAGTTCATTCTGTTAGTATATCATGTATAGGAGAAAAAAAAAGGTCAAGATTATTCCCCCCTTGGCACATGGATTAAACAGATTTCACTGCCCATAGCTGTCCAATATGAATTCAGACCAGCTTGTACTTTTGAGCACCAGTATTTTGTATTTTGCATAAAATCAATCTGCTTGGAATCCTGTAACTTTTAGTATAAATACCTATATCTAGTAATGTGAACAAGTATTTCAATTCAGCCTTTGTTAAATTATTTTGTCTCTTGCTTACATTTTTTTTCTTACGTATATTTTCCTAGAATTAATTCCCCAATTTATCCACAGGTTCAGTTAGTCTATGATACAATAGTAATTGAAACTACTGGCTGCCACATCACTAGCATGGATTGCTGGTGCTCATTTCGTATTTATGAAATGACTCCTAATACACCCTTTTCCACACCCCACATTCTTGGGTATATCTCATTTGTCACTAGTTAGCTTAATAATGATAGACTAGGTTAAGGGGAGAATTAACTCCCTGTGGGACTGGCTCTATATGTGTGCATGCTGTGTCAAGGAGCTTTTGGTTTGGGGACATTGGTTCTGCTCTTCTGAGAATCGCTGAAAACTGACAGCTAAAAGAAAAAGAGAGGTACACAGATGACACCTACATATCGGGGTGCTTCAGAGTGGGTGCCCATCCACTGTGACAGCTTTGTGTTTCTAAAGAAGTCTTGCAGAGAGAGGGTGCCAAGCTGAAAATGAAAGATACAATGTCTGAGATGAGACCATCCCTCTCACCAGTGCGATAGCTCTTTCATGAAGGGTACTCAGCAGCAGGCTATCAGAAGAAGCAGGTGATAGTGAGAAATGTGAGGGTGCATGGGAGGATCCAGGAGTCAGGATCTGAGCTGGTACCAGTCTGGGGCACTATATGAGCGATGTTCTGGATGGCTGTTTGGGCTGACCAATAGAAGACCAAAGTTAGGATTCTCATGGCAGCATTCTCCTAAATGCTGCCAGTTCCAGGGCATGAGGCATGAGAGGCCGGTAAGGATCCAGAGTAGCAGTGCACAGATGAGACCATGTTGTAGCGAGGGCAGGTATTTTAGTACATGCGAAACTGGAAAGCCTTTTGAGACAAAAGGAGCCCATAAAGGAAGGATAGGCTTTATTTTAATCAAGGTGGAGAGAGACTGCTGGCTCTGAAAATTTAGAAGGTCATACAGGATTATTTAAGCTAGGAACTGGGAAAATGTTGACAAGCATGGAGAAACACCTCGTTCAGATTGATTCAACTTGGCAGGGTAATCTGGATGATATTCAGCACACCTCTGAAAAGGCTAGAAGGGAAATAAGCAGAAATAAGGAAGGCGAGTCAGTTTGCCTAAAATGGCAGCTGACTAGCATGGCAAAGCTAAACTAGGGGCAAAATTAACAAATGCTGGCTTCTACACCAATTCTAGGAGCCTAAAAAATAAGACGTGGAAACCAGAATTTTTGCCAATAAACAGCAACTCTGATACAATAGGCATCTCAGAGACCTGGTGAAAGGATAATTAGCGGGATACAGTGTTGCCAGGCTACCAGCTTTGAAGGATGATGGAATGAGATGTACAGGTGAGGGCATTGTATGTGAAAGAAAATATAAAATTTAACAGCATAAAAATATTGTGGGGAACGAGAAGCACTATGGGATTCTGGTTGGAAATCCCATACTCTAATAATAACAAACAAACAGTACTAGGATGATACTCTGGGCTCTTAGATCTGGAGGATGATAGGGCTTAAGTAAGGTTGCAAATTTAAGACAGGTTGCAATATTACATTTTCACTACACATGTCTAAATCCCCATCCCTATCCATACCCATACTGTATCATTGCTGCCTTGGGACAAGAGGTAGAGATAAGACTGTTGTATGCAATAAATGACTGCTTCCTAGAATAACTAATCTTAGCACTCTCATGAAAAGCTACCATTTGGGCTTTGGTCCTGAGTAATGCACAGGTCCTAATTCAAATGGCATTAGTTGAAGAGTACTCTGTAACAGCAATCCGAATAAAATTAGGCTTAATATTGCAGTGGGAGAGAGCAAGCCAAATAAAACCCGCATACAGAGGTTCGATTTCAGGAAGGGGAATTACATAAAAATGAGGCAATTAGCAAAAATACCCCTAAAGTGAATACTCCAAAAAGCAAGAACCCTGCAAGCAGCATTGAGGATGTTTGAAAATACTGTATTAGAAGCCCAGGTAAACTGCCTAGAAAAGGAAAACTATGACCCAGTAAAAACCCTGTAGAGCTAAATAGAAAACTTAAGGAGGATACTAGACAGAAAGGATTGACTTTAAAAAACAGAAAGGATGTCCAAATGAGGACAGCAGTAAAATCATGGCATATCATAGTACACAGGAAAATATGGGAAACATACATGAATTTGTAAAAGATACTCAGATTGACAATAAAAAGGCCTTTAAACACCTCAGAAGCTGGAAGCCAGCTCATGAAACAGCTGGACCACCCGATGGCAAAGGTGTTAAAGTGGCATTTGAGGATAAGGCCACAGCAGAGAATATCAGATTTATTTTTTATATACATTTTTTTTACCGTTAAAGATGTTGGGGAGTTTCCAACATCCAGTACATTTTTTGCAGCAGATCAGTCAGGGGAGCTATATCAATTTGAGCTAAATATGCAGGAAGTCTTAGACCGCGCAGAATAAGTTAGATGTTAATAGGTCACTGGGATCAGCAGCCGTTCACCCAAGAGTTGTGAAGGAACTCAAATGTGAAATTGCAGAGCTGCTGGCCAAAATGTGTGACCTATCACTACAAGCAGCCACTGAGCCAGGAAACTGGAAGATTGCCACTGTAAGTCCCATCCACAAACACAGCTCCAGAGAAGATCCTGGAACTGCAGACCACTGAGTGTCTCTTTCATCTGTGGTAAAATGGAAGAGTCTATATTAAAGGATGAGAATACTGAGCACTTGGATAAACACAGCCTCTAAAGAAAGAATCAGCATGGCCTCTGGGAAGGGAAATCCTGCCTTGCTACTTGTTCTGGATACACGGTACATGGATACAGCTGCCAGGAAGGGAGCCAGTGCTTCCCTGACCTGAAAAAAAATCCAGGTCCAGGTCATGGGGAAAAGGCAGAGGCTGTTGAAGCAGTACTAGAAAACGGGCAGGATTGGCAGGATGGCAATCAGCTCATCTTCCCTCAAGGCAAGGATGCACAGCAGACCTGCCCACATTCACACCCGCTCTGACACCGTCATCTCCACTTTGTCCCAGTTAGGAGCTTGGGAGGGGTTGATTGCAGAGCTGTAGATGCCCAGGAAAAGCAGTGTGTCTGTGCCCTTCTAGATGTTGAGCATATGGGAAGGAAGTCACTTGTCCCCAGCTACCAGGCCAGATATCTTGACACGCTTGCCCAGTGAAGGACATCGTCGAGCTGGTGACTTCACAAACTTTCACAATCAAGTCATCTGGGTTTTTATCCAGCTTTGTAAGGATCAACCTTCTCCCCCTAGAGAAGACAAAGACAGCAGGTCAAGAGGCAGCCTTGACACTCTCCCTGATGAAAGCCAAGAGTCTTGTTCAAGATCCTGCAGAATTTTACCAAGTCTTCTGCAACAGTTTATAGTGCCTCAGGGGACCCCTACAAAGCAGGGCCCGATATTAATGTATAGGGATCTCTCCCTATAGGACAGCTCTGATACTGTCAAGTGCTTTGTTTTTGTTGAGGCAAATGACAGACCAGGTGAAAGACCAGACAGGCGTTATTGAAGATGCTCTCTCATGGGACCACATAGGCCTGATCTGGTTGAATCACATCCTCTTGTATAGACACCAGTCACAGCAGATGGCCTTCACTACAGGCTCGTGTTGAGGAGAGAAATGGGGAATTAGTGCCTTAGGTCTTCAGCAATAGGGCTACTATGGCCCTCCTACACAATAAGGGGAGCATCCCACACATTGAGAATTCATCCCAGATGTTGACATGTTCCAGACCAAAGTTGTGCCAAAACACCTCCAGCCCACATTCTAGAACACATAACAAAACTCTGTATTCAGCCTCTCTGTGCATGGAGAAAAGCCACAAAGAGCTTCTGAGAACATGACCAGAGTGCACATCAGCTACAACTGGTCCTTGTTGTTCTCGTTGACTTTTGGGAGCCTGTTCTACAGGATGTGATGACCAATGCAAGCAGTAATATCTGTAGAGAAGAAGTCCACACAAAAGGCCAGTCCTCTTTTATTCATCTGCTCCAGATCCATAAGAGGGAGTCCCTCCTATGCCAACCAGAAAACAATGTGTTTCTTGGCACCCCGCTTCTTCCCTGAGGTGTAAAAGTGCCTGCCATGATCTTTGTCTCAGAAGAAATGGATGCTTAAACATATGGCAGCATCCCACATCCAGAGGCCTTTCAGGGTCCAGAATTTGTTCCTCTTCTCCTGATGTCCCCTGAAAGGGAATGGACCGTTGCATTGCATGGCCAGGCACCTCTCCAGTTCTCCAACTCCTTGCTCAGCTGTTCTATCACTGTGTCTTTCTGCTGTGGGTAACCTTCTGGTTACCCAAATATAGCTGCAGCAAAAGAGCTTGGGATGTACGTTCCTTATACTTCTGCATCTCTGGGCTCAAGTGACTTGGGAGACATCCACACATTCCCAAAGAGCTGCTGCACTTACCACAGTCTGTTAAAAATACTTTTTTCTCTTTTGATTTTGTGATATCAGTTCTCTAGTGTGCAACATCTTTTTACGTAGACAGTTGGCAAACATTCTACATGCTATTTGACTGTTTTGAAGAGTGGGCTTGGGTGAGACAAAGATTCCCCAGTAATCCAGTATTTCTGTTTACTATGCAATTGGAGGAAAAGTGCCTTGATATTATCCAGTTACCTCGAAATCCCTATTAATTTATGTCAGGTAAAGTAAAATGCAAATGAGAGTATTTATTCATATCATACACAATTTGGGATATCATGAAAACTAATTATGAAATACAAGAGTAAATACGTTAAATAAAACCCATGCGTTAATCTATTACAGTGTGATTAAATTGGAAATATCACTCTCCTCTTTTCTCTCTCTCCTCCTCCCTCTTTTTTCATTTTTCCTCCCTTCAGGTTACTTGCCCTCATTTTTATTAAGACTTCCTTATCAGGTCTGAACTTTCCCACTAGCAAGATGATGTCCAGCAAGATACATGAGCAATCTGAGAGTCTGCTGACACAAAAAAAAAAGCAGACCCTTCCCTCTTGAATCATTACTCAGTAAAGTGTATATCAAAAAGGTGAATAAAAGAGTTTAGGTCAATCTGAGCAGTAAAAGATCTCCAATTTCTGCCAATTAAGAACAGACAAGTTGTGTTTACCCGTGTCTGCCTGCAACAATTCAGTTAGTTTGAGTTAACCCATTTCAAAGGGAGTTTAGAGGAATAGTCACTGCTACGGGCATTGAACTGAAGGAGGGAAGAAAGATGTCCTTGAATTAGTGCAGAATAATGCACAGGTTTGGTGGATTGTTTGTTGGAGGAAAAAATTCACCAACATTAGATATCTTGTGGAATTTTAAGAATGATTGTTTGACAGTTTCCCTCTACTTTAATCTGGTGTTTCTTTCTCATAGCATTTCCACATGAATTTCAGCCTTGAACTTCTTTTAATTTCTAAATTATTAAAAGTTTGGTTGTCATATAATGGATGATGATCTTGTACAACTTTTGAGAAACACTTGATGAAGAGCTCAAAAGATGGCAGACTGTGTTCAGGATCAATTTACAGCAACACAGCATGGAATCATAGAATCATAGAACAGTTTTTGTTGGAAGGGACCTATATCTAGTCAACCTCCCCTGCAATGAGCAGGGACATCTTCAACTAGATCAGGTTGCTCAGAGCCCCATCCAACCTGACCTTGAATGTTTCCAGAGATGGCACATCTACCACCTCTCTGGGCAACCTGTGACATTATTTTGCCTTCTATCTAGTCTGAATCTACCCTCCTTTATTTTAAAACCATTACACCTTGTCATATTGCAACAAGCCCTACTAAAAAGTCTGTCCCCATCTTTGTTATAGGCTCCATTTAAGTTGGAAAGGCCACAGTGAGGTTTTCCCGGCGCCGCCTTTTCCTTTCCAGGTTGAACAACCCCAACTCTCTCAGCCTGACCTCATAGGAGAGGTGCTCCAGCCCTCTGANCCCCACCCCAGCTGCAGGACCCTGCATTTGGCCTTGTTGAGCTTCATGAAGTTCACATGGGCCCACTTCTTGAACTTGTCGAGGTCCCTCTAGATGGCATCCCGTCCCTCAGGCATGTTGACGACACCACTCAGCATGGTTCAGAGATCAGTATGTTTCCATGAAGTAGACTTATTTCTGAAAATCAGTGCCAGTCAATACACAGCAGGCACAATAAAGTAATCACTTATCTTTCCAAAAATGGATTTTGAAATTCATGGATTTCAGAAGAAGAATAACTTGGATACTGAGGCCTTTCCAGGATATAGAGAAAGTAAGGGATGAAACAATATTCAGAAGAGTTAATTTTTTCCTGGGTATCCGTTTTGACTCTCACTAGAATCTGATGCCTTGACATGCTGAATACTGCCAGGGGCAGAGATTCTGGGATAAGCCACTCAACCCTCATGAATCATCGAGAAAAGTAATTGTTAGGGGAAAGACCCTGTAACATAGAATTGCAGAACAATGAAATTGAATTAAATTTAAAATGGAATAAATGTGCTGTGAGAAAAATGAACTTAGCCCTGTGACTATTAGAATTTAAGGCTCTTTTTATTATAAATACACTAGAGACAGGATAGAGCTGGTGAAATTGTTCCCTGCAAACCAAAGCCTGAAGAATATGATCTGCAGGTAATCAAAAGGAATGAGTTCACCAGCGTTATCTTCGTTACCTTGTTTACAGGCTTGAGCATAAAATTCCAAACTTGAGCATAAAATTATGTAAGGTCTGTTTAAATGGGAGCATTACTAAATTGACAGTTAATCAGAAACAATACAAAACTGAGTGAAAGTAAATATAAAAGTTTTATGCATGCAGTAGGCTGTGAGTTCACACGCTCCATGGAATGGAGTTAGAGATGTGTCTGCATGATATGTGGCAACAGAAATATGGACATACCAAGAAGGAGCTACAGGAATGTGTAGGTGACTAAGTCAGAGGTTATTGATATGGGCAAATCTAAGCATTTCTTAATGGCAACAGGAGATAAATCAAAAAGCTGGAAAGCATGGAACACCAAATATATCTTTAGATCATGTTACAAATTGGCTGAGTGGATGTCTTTCTTTCCCAAACTGATGAAATGGAAGGTTTTTTAAAACTGCTACCAAAATGGCTAACCAGCCTTCTGGGAGGAAAAAAAATTAAAATAAATATTTTTTTTAAAAAAGTTTATAAATGTGGATGAAAAAAGAACAGGAAAAACATTCAAAAGCTGCCATTTACTTTGTTGCCTGGGTATGCTGTGAATCATCAGAAAACTTGGAGGCAGGCTTACAGGGGGGGTAGTACAGTGTAAAGCACTTGTCCTTTATTCACGTTAATAACTTATATAAATTGGCGTCTTTAAATTCTTTTTCTAGTACAGTTATTTAAAGACTGAGCTGCAGCTGGAAATGATGCAACTGTCTTAATGAAGTTCTCTTTCAGCATGGGTTTAGAATTTGAATAGCTACAGAATTTACACAGCTTTGCAGGGCTCTGCTGTTAATTTCTATGTTATTCAGGATTATGAGCAGTATGCACTTGGTTTGTAATGAATGTGAACTCTTCTCAAATGATTTACAGTTATTCCTCTAAAAAATTTGGTGGCTACTCTCCAGTAATGAGTGCATTAAAAATCTTAAGGAAAAAAAAAGCATAATGTAAACAAATAATAAATATTTTAACCAGGTACATTGCTATAATAGAAGTTGTTTCACACAATTTAAGTGTTGACATTGCAAAACTCTTCCTTACATAGGTAATAGTGAAAACTGTGGAGTATCTGATAGGAAGTATTCATGTAAAAGTGATTCCCATTTAGCAGTACAAAAAAGAATTGTCCCTGAAGTACCTATGAAGTAAGACCTGTACCAAGAGCTGTATGCATTCATGTTATTACCAGTTTTCTTCACTACATTCCATTCAGCCACTGCATGTATGTACACATACAGCCAATTATAACTTCATAGGATAAAATGTTCTGAAATTCTCAAGTTCTAAAAATGTTTGTAAGTCCTACGAAGTCAGTGATGTCTAACTTGTATGATACAAATAATGATCTCGTACGCCTCAAGTACATTATATCACATTGATAGGTAAGCAGAACAAAGGGTATATATGTCCACAGAGTCTTTTCTTTTTTTTTTTTTTTTTTTTAATATGCTCTGGAAATCACAAGAACTTGTGAATCCAAAGCAAACATCTTTTTGTGAGAAAAGTGTAACAGTTTTTTCATATTATTTTGCGAATGCTTCAGTAATTCAGGTGGAGAATCAGTAAGGGTTTATTCCTTAGTAGGAGGCCAATTGGAATAGGATGTCTCAGGTCAGCCATCTACCCAATAACACAAGAGAAAGTGGTGTGAGCAGCCCTCATGTATATCTTTTTTCCACTGCCAAGCCTGTATGATCTGATTCATATTTACGGCCAGGTCAACTGATATGAAGGAGTGCAGAGTCAGACTTATGACTTTAAAACAACAATAATGTTTTACCCACCCTGAAGAAAGGAAAAACAAGAGGAGAATATAAAATGAATGCCCATTTTTAATGGCACACTGCTACAGGTGCCCAACTCATCAGCTATGTAAGTTACTGCAAACAATTCAGTTCATCAGCCTGCAGGTTATTGACAAATGAGTTTGTCAGTAACGTCAGGAGCTTGGATTCACATTTTTCATTGGGATACTCCCATGTAGTAGATCTTCCTGGCTAAGAGAAAGTGGTAAATTTATTGTTCTCAGAATGGTTGCCAAAATATCAATTTGCATTCACCTAACCACAGCTAAATTAATTTACATGTTAATTTTAAATGTCAGTTCAAGGAAGCATACCCTGCAATGAAAAATGCATACTTGTGCCACAGAGTCACTAATATTTTATGCTTTATGAATGATGTCATTCTTAGAGTTAAAAATTGGAAACTAGAGTATAGTCTTGATTATCACCATTATTATGTCCCACCCCTGGAAACATTCAAGGTCAGGTTGGATTGGGACCCTGAGCAACCTGATCTAGTTGAAGAAGTCCCTGCTTATTGCAGGGGGGTTGGATTCGATGACCTTTAAAGGTCTCTTCCAACTCAAACTATTCTATGATTACCATCCTCAAAAAGGAGCAGGAAGGTGTTAGGGAAGGAATCAGGGCAGGGAGAGCTACACATGATGCTGCTATTCACCTGACATGTGATAGCATTGATAAATTATTTAATATCTGCATCTATTATTCTGTATTATGTCTTCATGGGGTGATATCCTGTAGCAGTGTGTTCTGCCCTGGATGAATCTTTTTCATTTCCTTTGCAGATGGCTTGCTGCCATGGAAGATAATAGAAAAATAAAACTGCCAGGCTTCTACCTCCTGCCAGTTTCAATAGAATTTAGGAAAAAATAACAGAGTTTAATCTTAAAGACTTCCATTATGGTCTTTCAGCATGACACAAACTCTAACAATTTATCCCTCAAACAGTTTATTTTAATGTAATGTGCATCATGCTTCACCAAAATTCTCCCTAAATCTTACACCAGCCTTAGAATGTGTTCAGTGTTTTAATAATGTTATGTCATGGAAAAATCTTGATAAGGGTAGGAAAAAGAAGTAATTTGAGAAATAACAGTTGAACACCAGGCTTAGATCAATAGGAGGTGTTCATAGCCAGGGAAGAAGGGTAGTAAGGAGGAAAAAGCCAACATAAGTGGAAAAAATTTATATGAAATTTGGCAGGTTTAGCTTCTGTTTCCCATTAAAAAAAAAGTAATTTATTTTAATATTTAGCATTAGATCATCCTTCAAATTTTTTGAGTTGTTATATCCAAGCGTTTTATTCATAAGAAAACAGATGAAGCAAAATAAGGAAAAACTTGTTTGCTCCTTGCCGTTCCATCATCAGCAGTTTGTGTCCTGTGCTTTGGAAATGCATAATAACAAAGTCCAAAAATTTTAGTTATTTTACAAAGCAATGAAAAAAAAGTATAATGTGCAAGCAAATCTTCTAGTTATGCATAATTCTATAAATGTCAGCTGAGAAAGATTTGACTTGCACTTTACACAAAGTTGACAATTCAAATTGACTTTTATTTTTGTTAACTGCAAGTTTCTGCCAGTTACCATTTTTGAAGGTTTCATTCTCTTGGCCTTTGCTGCTCCTTCACCAGCTCTTGGAATGAAGGAGCAGGTTTGGGAGAGAACCCTGCAGGTTAGAGAAGGCTGAAAATAGTACATTTCAATTTGGAGAAAAGTAGTAATGTAAGAAATAGAACTGTAGAAACACAGATATTTTCCTCTCATGTTTTTGCACTTAAATATCAGGAGTTGCTGTCCCTCCACCCCTGCTTTTTAAATGACTATATATTGACATACATTGCTGGAAATAGAATCCCTTCCTAGACTTCTAGATTTTTCCTGGTTTTCTGTCTATTAGATACATACCTCATAGACTTCTGCAGTGACAACCAGTTACAGAAAGCTATTCATTTTTTCTTTATAGGAAAGATGAAGTCTGACCAGTTAGGGTCTAAAACCTACCAGGTAAGGGACTTCAATTACTAAAACTGCTCTGAGGGGAACTAGTAATGAAGTAACACCATGAAGATGATCACAAGACAGGAGCACCTCTTTTATGAGGAAACCTGGATCTGTTTAGCCTGGAGAAGAGAAGACTGAGAGGGGATCTCATCAATGCTATAAATATCTAAAGGGTGGGTGTCAAGAGGATGTGGTCAGACTCTTTTCAGTGGTGCCCAGTGACAGGACAAGGGGCAATGGGCACAAACGGGAATACAGGAAATTCCGTCTGAACATAAGGAAAAACTTCTTTACTTTGAGGGTGGCAGAGCACTGGAACAGGCTGCCCAGAGAGCTTGTGGAGTCTCCTTCTCTGGGAATATTCAAAATTGACCTGGATGCATTCCTGTCCAAACTGCTCTAGGTGAACCTGCTTTGGCAGGGGGGTTGGACTAGATGATCTGCGAAGGTCCCTTACAACCCCTACAGTTCTGTCATTCTGTGATTCTGTATTGGATTTGCATAGCAAGGTTTTGGTAGCAGGGGCCTTATAGGGGTGGCTTCTGTGAGAAGCTGCTAGAAGTTTCCCCATGTCCAATAGTGCCAATGCCAGCCAGCTCCAAGACAGACCCACCCTTGGCCAAGGCCAAGCCACTCAGTGACGGTAACAATGCCTCTGTGATAACATATTTAAGAAGGGAAAAAGTTGCTGCACAACAGCAACTGCAGTTGGAGAGAAGAGTGGCAATGTGTGAGAGCAACAGCGGTGCAGATACCAAGCTCGGTGAAGAAAGAGGAGGAGGAGGTGCTCCAGACACCAGAGCAGAGATTCCCCTGCAGCCCCTGCAGCCCATGGAGGTTAACAACGGAGCAGATATCCACCTGCAGCCCATGGAGAACCTCACGATGGAACAGGTGGATGTTCCCAAAAGAGGCTGCAACCCCATGGAGAGCCCAGGACAGAGCAGGCTCCTGCAGGACTTGTGGCCCTGTGGAGACNCAGTTGGAGAGAAGAGTGGCAATGTGTGAGAGCAACAGCGGTGCAGATACCAAGCTCGGTGAAGAAAGAGGAGGAGGAGGTGCTCCAGACACCAGAGCAGAGATTCCCCTGCAGCCCCTGCAGCCCATGGAGGTTAACAACGGAGCAGATATCCACCTGCAGCCCATGGAGAACCTCACGATGGAACAGGTGGATGTTCCCAAAAGAGGCTGCAACCCCATGGAGAGCCCAGGACAGAGCAGGCTCCTGCAGGACTTGTGGCCCTGTGGAGACAGGAGTCCACGCTTGAGCAGGTTAGCTGGCAGGACTTGTGATCCCATGGGGGACCCACGCTGGAGCAGTTCCTGAAGAACTGCAGCTGTGGGAAGGACTTACATTGGAGAAGTTTCTGGAGGACTGTGTCCCATGGGAGGGAACCCCATGCTGGGGCAGGGGAAGAGTGGGAGGAGGAAGGCGTGGCACAGACAATGTATGATGAACTGAATACAACCCCCATTCCCTATCCCCCTGTGCTGCTTGGGGGGAGGAAGTAGAGATAATTGGGAGTAAATTTGAGCCTGAGAAGAAGGGTGGGGGAAGGTGTTTTACGATTTGGTTTTATTTTCTCATTACCCTACTCTGATTTGACTGGTAATGAATTAAATTAATTTCCCCAAGTCAAGTCTGGTTTGCCCATGATGGTAATTGCTTCGTGATCTCCCTGTCCTTATCTTGACCCATAAGCCTTTCGTTATATTTTCTTTCCCCCATCCTGCTGAGGAGGAGGAGTGATAGAGTGGCTTGCTAGGCACCTGGCATCCAGCCGAGGTCAAACCCACCACAGTGATAAATAGCAAAAGTCATTCACCTGCCCTGTATCTAATAGAATTATCAAGAGTTATAGGGAATTGTGCCTAACATGCTGGCAACATCACTAACCAAGAGGTGCCTCTCCACATCCCCTGCAAAGCAGTGAGAAAAACTACAGAAACAAGTCTATCAGGCACTCCAACAGCAAAATTAATGTCAAAGGAAACCAAAACTGATTCCAAATAAACACTGGGCTTTGCTGTTGTTTTCCTCTGCCTTGTTTGGCTGCTTGCTACCAAAGGAGACCTTTGTGACCTTAATTTACCATGTGGCACGTACAGGACAACCAGGCAATCAGAGCCAGTCAGCATGGGTTTATTAAAGGCAGGTCCTGCTTGACTAACCTGATCTCCTTCTATGGCAAGGTGACCCGCTTAGTGGATGAGGGAAAAATTATAGATGTTGTCTACTAAGACTTTAGTAAAGCTTTTGACACCATTTTATACATCATTCTCCTGGAGAAACTGTCTGCTAATGGCTTGGATGGGTGCACTCTTTGCTGAGTAAAATACTGGCTGGACCAAAAAACTCGTGGTGAATGGAGTTAAACCCAGTTGATGGCCCGTCACAAGTGGTGTTTCCCTGGGCTCAATACTGGGACCTGTTCTGGTCACGGGGATTGAATGCACCCTCAGTAAGTTTGCAAACGACACCAACTTGGGTGGGAGTGTTTATCTGATTGAGGGTGGGAAAGCTCTACAGAGGGATCTGGACAGGCTGAATTGATGGCCTGAAGCCAATGGTGTGAGGTTCCACAAGGCCAAGTGCTGGGTCCTGCACTTGGGTCACAACAACCCCATGCAGTGCCATAGGCTTGGGGAAGAGTGGCTGGAAAGCTGCCCAGAGGAAAAGGACCTGGGGGTGTTGGTCACCTGCCAGCTAAATATGAGCCAGCAGTGTGCCCAGGTGGCCAAGAAGGCCAACAGCATCCTGGCCTATACCAGGAACAGTGTGGTGAGCAGGACTAGGGAAGTGATCATCCCCCTGTACTCGGCACTGGTGAGGCCCCACCTTGAGTACTGTGCCCAGTTTTGGAGCCCTCACCACAAAAAAGACATTGAGGTGCTGGAGTGGGTCCAGAGAAGGGCAACGAAGCTGGTGAGGGGTCTGGAGAACAAGTCTTATGAGGAGCGGCTGAGGGACCTGGAGTTGTTTTGCCCGGAGAAAAGGAGGCTGAGGGGAGACCTTATCGCTCTCTACAACTACCTGAAAGGAAGTTGTAGAGAGGTGGGGGTCGGTCTCTTCTCCCAAGTAACAGGCGATAGGACAAGAGGAAATGTCCTGAAGTTGCACCAGGGGAGGTTTAGATTGAATATTAGGAGAAATTTCTTCACCGAAAGGGTTGTCAAGCATTGGAACAGGCTGCCCAGGGAAGTGGTTGAGTCCCCATCCCTGAAGGTATTTAAAAGATGCGTAGACGTGGAACTTAGGGATGTGGTTTAGTGGTGGTTTTGGCAGTGTTAGGTTAACAGTTGAACTCAATGATCTTAAAGGTCTCTTCCAACCAAAACTGTTCTATGATTCTGTGATTCTGTCCCTGCTCAGTTCCCCTCCTATATCTTGCCCTTCCATTTTCTTTTTTTAATCATCCAGTCACAGTTCTGTGCTTAACACTGCTTCAACACTGTTGACTTTTTTTATGGGACAGTCCTGCAGATGGTGAGGGAGGTAGAGCTGCATTCCTGTCCCTTGAAACCAGAAGCACAAGGGCGTGCTCTCTTTTCAATAGCCAAGCAAATCTGACCTTGGACAACATGTCTGTTTTATTCTTTTCACAGAATGTGACAGAATAATTCCATTATTTGTCCACTTTTATAATATCATTTTTATTAGGATGAAGGTTTTGAAGACAAAACATGTAAAGATGAAAAAAAGTTTATACATATTCCACTTAATAGGTATTATCCTTCAACTGTATAGAGTTCCAGCATTTACAGAGACAAATTCCCAAATTCTTTTTTCCAGTCTGTTTCATATATGTAAATCTCTGATCTAAGCTCAAGGCTTTACATGGTTTGTTTGACTTGACTCTTAAACAATTGTAAGGGACCATGTACAGGGTTGGGAGTTTATTTTGTTTGTGTTTTTTTCCTCAGGCTTCTCTGACTTTCTGGGGATTTGCATTAATTGTATCATCATCCAGTGTAGAACCCAAGAATATAAACACCCTTAACAATATTAAAAAATTTTTCAGTAATATATTTTCCACATGTACATACCATCAAACTTCTCTCAATATAGCAAGAAGATGCCCATGCATCCAGAATCTCAAATCTGTCATGTCCTTCCTAAATCACCAATCTTTCATTATTCTTTCGCAATAACCTTTTACATACAGAAGAAAACCTTGTCATCCTGCTGTTCAATGAGCATGTTTGCTACAGCCTCTATTGCTTTGGTTTTTTACCTCTCATTCAGAGTCTGTGTACTCCTGCTATTTTGTAAACTGGTTGCCACATTAGGACTTCCTGCTTGATCGGATCTTAGGCTTTATCATAGTTTTGAATACCATTAATAACTAACAAGGTTATGATCTGTCTACGCTAGAGGCTATCACTTTACTGGTACTGCAGCCTGAAATAGTTCCTTATTTCAAAGCAGTGCTGAAAAAAAAAAAAAACAACTCTAAGACTGGTTGTCACTACTACAAATGTGATTTAATTTGGTAGTAGAATAATGGATAGAAATAAAAAAAATACTTAAAATACATTGTGCGTAACTGGGATTGGACAAAGGATCCAAAAGAGTGCTTTTGATTTTCCTAACACTAAAGCTATCACAAACGGAGAAGCTGTAAGCCACATACTCTTTAGCTCCATCTCTCCCCACAGCTTCAGAGTTTGTCTTGTTTTTTGACCTGGGGAGCAGTAACTATTCAGGCCTGTATAGATCGCAGGAGGCTCCCCCTGCCATGGCTCTGTGGAACTGAGCCATTGACTGAACAACCACTGAACAGCTGAACCAACCGAGTCAGTCGTCGTGAACACCAAGTGACTATCTGCAGCAGGCTAAAGAATTCCTCTGTAATATTTCCATTACAGTCTATGTCATTTTATAACACAGAAGCAGAACAGTACAAAACCCAAGTCACACACTCCTTGGTAATATCTTGTTAATTAGTTTTATTAAAAATTACTGAAATTGCTAATCGTGACTGAGTGATTTCTAGGATGACTTACATAAACCATGCAAGTTGCCTTGAACCTTTCCTGCTTTGTACCTCTGTTTAACCCTACAGTGAAGATAAGGTAAGGGTTACACAAAAAGCATTTGTACAGCTCAAACCAGACTTGGAGCAGGACTCACGAGACAACTACACTGAAATCAGGAATGCAAAACACTTCAGTATGTTTTTTCTGGTCTCAGCACTTAGCGTTTATTTTCTTAAGTTAAAAATAAATAAATAAATTGTGATTTTTTTGAAATTAGTTTAGACTTTGGATCATATTTTGAAATAAGCAGTAGTCAAAGCACTGCACTTTCAATCTTATCGTCACAAGCTGAAAATTCTCCTTTTTCTTTCTAAATTATCCTAATTTATACAGAAAACATACCTTTCTTGATTTTAAATGTGATCTGACTTCCAAACATCATTAAAATTTTATTTTATCTCACTAGTAGGTAATTGGAAATTGTTCAACTTCTTTTACTTTGAGTGAGTATTCTCAAAATAAATGCCTAGCCTAACCGAATTACTTGTTTTGGGTTCTCCTGGTTCTAGCAGGAATTTTTGAGGTTACTTTAGACTTTGGGTCATATTTTGAAATAAGCAATAGTCAAAGTAGTGCAGAAAAATTCTTCTAATTTTATTCAGATGAATAGTTGCTTAAACAGAAATAGCATTTCTGTTTGCTTTGTCTCATGGCAGAAAAAACAACATGGAGGAGTTAGCCTATCCTCGGTTTTGTTATTATTTTTCAGCAGCCCATATTTTTTGTCGGAAATACAGAATCCTAAATTGAAAATTGACTATTTCTTGTATAAATCTGAAATCTTTGTCATTTTCTTCCAGAGATATACAATTTTTGCTGTGATAAGCCCTCCCTATGTTTTTTTTCTATCTGTTAGCTAGTTTTGGTGCAGGGTTTTGGGCTTGTTTTTTTTTTTTTCTATCCTTCTTAGCATTCAGTTTTGAACAAGGTACTGTACACAAGAGTCCTTCTGAATAATTTCTCCATTTCTTCCGCTCAGAAATGATCTGTGAAAAAATCAATATTTTAAAAGTATGTTATTTGCATTTGTTCAACATACAGTAATTTCAAAAAACATTTTTAGCTAATTTCATTATTTTCTGTCCTGTGTAGAACTACCTAGAAAAGAAGAAACCTCTCTCACGGAAATGCAAAGGTTTCAAACTGTATTTGCACTTTATTAAAGCAAGTGGGTCCTTGAAACTGTGCTAGGATAATGGGCTGGGCTGGATATGCAGTGCAGCAACCTACATCACTCTTGACACTGGTCCCAGATTAGGGGATTTACTGGTATGTGTTTTGACTCTGTTTTCTGTCCTGCACATTTGCGTTACCTTCTCACACTATGAGTTTTGGATTTGTCCTGACATGATATTGTGCTATAATTGCTCAGAAAGTTTGGTAAAGTGACATGCCACAGTACAGAGTAGCTTTACATCTCAGAGAGTGCCCTAGCCATGGGGCTGTTTGCTCCTCTGCAATTACATTGTCCCTTTTTCTTCTTTTTCCCTATAAGGCTACCTTAGACCTAATAAAACTCTTGTGCAGCAATTTCTGTGAGTAATTCTGTTTTTCTCAAAGTGGCAGATTCTCACAAAAAATGTGTAATTGAAAAAATCTTGAGCGGAGGTAGTCCCCAGTCACATGACATGGCCATTTTCTCACTCTCAAAGTGGAAAGTCTTCCTTTTAAGAATATGCATCGCTGTTAAATTCTTAGTTTATCATTGACTCCATGAAACACTGATATTAACATAAAACTCTTGAAATAGCTATGACTTACCTTCACCATAGAAATAGAACGAATAATTTTCCTTTCAACATTGGGGTAGCAACAAATTGTGTGTATGTGGCAACTGGCAGTCTATGAACTCTTTTCGGAACAGTTTAGAGTTAATATATTTTCAGTTTAGGTGCCCAGTTTTGTTTTTTGTATCTTTTCCCATGAGATCACAAGCTACATCCTAGCTCCTGTGAATACATATAAAGATCCTTCACCAATTTGCATCTGTTTATGAAATAGTTGTCTATTTTGTGAGTGAAGTGCATAGTTAGTCCTTGGAGAGAATAGAAGTAATATTTTTAGTACAATATGTTTGGGAGTAAAAGCTTTTTCTTTTTTACTTCCATTCCTTCTCTGCACAGATAATTTTTTGAATTACGTTTTTTCTTAAGATATTAATTCTATTTTTCTCCTTATTGGGATATCTGAAAAAAAAGTATAAGCACTCCTTTGGTTTTGTTTAGAAATCAATATGATCTTGAAATGTTATTCACTTCATTTTCTGCTGCCATTTATGTAATTGTGTTTCAGCACTCTTTTAAAGAAAAAGCACAACTAAAGAAACATTGACCAGCTGTATAATATATTCTGAGCACAATTTTCCTGTTACAAATAGTTGTAAAAATATTCAATAGCTTTAATTACTACTGAAAATGGTGCAACAATTTATCTCTGCAGAATTCAGGCTGGGCCAGCCATGATTTTCAGATCTCTTGTATTTAGATAGTTATACTCCCAGCGAGCGCTCACATCTGTGTTTAACATGCAAGGCCAAGCCAACAAAGAACTATGCAAATGCCAAGTGCCACTCCTGTGTCCACTCGCTTTTCTTTTTTGTTTAATGTACTCAGTGGTTCAATTTTGCCTTCAGGGCTCTATTGACTAGTCTGAAATATAGGCAAAATTCTAGAAAATGCTACCCGTTGGTGGCTGTCTGCTTTCATACGGGAATGAATAACGATTAAACTGCCTTATTAGAGCAACCAGAATAACTCTGAAAGAACTTGATTCTTCATTCCTTCGGCACTGAAAACTTGAGGATGGAGTTAAGTTAAGGGCTACAAAGATGATTAGGGGATTGGAACACCTCTCTTATGAAGAAAGGCTGAGGGACTTGGGTCTCTTCAGTCTGGAAAAAAGACGACTGAGGGGGGACCTTATCAATGCTTATAAATACTTAAAGGGTGGGTGTCAGGAGGATGGGACCAGGCTCTTTTCCGTGGCACCCGGCAACAGGACAAGAGGTAACGGGCACTAAACATGAGGAGGAACTTCTTTACTTTGAGGGTGGCAGAGCACTGGAACAGGCTGCCCAGAGAGGTGGTGGAGTCTCTGTCTCTGGAGACATTCAGAACCCTTCTGGAGGCATTCCTGTGCAACCTGCTCTAGGTGAACCTGCTCTGGCAGGGGGGTTGGACTAGATGATCTCCAGAGGTCCCTTCCAACCCCTACCATTCTGTTATTCTGTGATTCTGCCGAGGGGCAATCACACCAAAGAGGACATACTGTGTTGTGGAAGGTGAAAGTGGGAGGAGAAAAGAGTAGATGCTTTGTTCACCTTCCAGCCAGCCGCTACAGGGCAGCACACTGGGAAGCCCATCAGAATTACTCTCAGTAAGTTCGTAAACAAAGGGGCATTCGTCTATTTAGAAAGATCTAATGGCTTTCTCACCTGCACTCTGTTCATCTAAAATCTTTGTGATGGCTGATACTTACATTGGGAATTTGAGAAGCAAACACAGATTTAATACTAATGCCACTTCCATTCACAAGTGCACAGTGTGAAAGAATAAAAAGAAGAATGTTATAGCAAGGGATCCAATGCCTATCATCAGGTATCATCCTTCCACCAGTCATACCCTCGCTCAAAGCAGGTTTGAGGTGTCCAGTGGATACATACTCTTCTTACTGTTTTCCCACATTGAAGCTTTCAAATATGTGATTCCTTTTCAGGGTTAGATATGCCAGTTTTATACCCACAAGAAATCTTAGATTTCAGGAAAGTCTAGGATTACCCCTCTGTTTTTTCGTCATCTAGCTCCATGAGAACAGTGGAATACAAAAATAAAAATTAGCCTAACTTATTTTCTTCCTCTATTTTAGTATTGTATAATGCTACATTGTATTTCTCTGAAATTTTCTCTGAATTTCTAAATCTTCCCTGAAAAGTCACATTCTGTACCATTTATTTTTTCTATTTGAAGTTTAACTTAAAAACAGAAAGATAGCTTTTATTTCTGTGGTTCTTCAGAAGTAGGCCATAAGACATAAATGATAATAAAGCAAAGTACCATAGAATAGAACTATTTCTTCACTGACCTGAGAACAAAGATAAAAGATATTATTAATAGAAAACTGCTTTTTAAATCAAAAAAGATGCCAAGAAAACCATCTAGAAAGGTGACTTTAGAAAAGATGTAATTTATAATAATGCAACAAAAGAGGCACTGTATTTCTGACAACGTTGCAGTTAGTGGGAAAGTAACACTGATTTGTTTAGGATTCAGTTACATATGAAAAAGTCATTTTGAATCACTGAATTGAATTATTTTCTTACCACTGCATTTTTACAGCTACTTTTGGCACATTCACTTGTTCTTCAGGACACTGCAAATGACAAAACGCTTACCAAACAAGTTAGTAGAGCGAGAGTGCAGCTGAATAGCTGGACAACCCTCCCTCTCAGGTAATGTAAATATCTAGCCGAGTTGTCATTGAATGGTAGGAATTTTTAGACTTACTTTCTGTCATCCCAGCACAGCTAAGATAACATGACTGTTGTTTCCTGCAGATTCAAGGCAAATTTCTGAGGCAATATCAGAGAGGCCAGGAACTGTGTCACATACATAGAAACATCCATCTTTCACAGTTCCACCTAAGGTGGTACTCCTTATGCATCATCTGGGCAGCTCCTACTGTCATGTCTTATTTGTACCAGGAGAGTATTCAGAAGCCTGAGTCACAGATGATGGCGTTACTGTCAAAAAAATGAAACAGTAAGGTAGTCTCCATTCCAAAGACATGAGTCTAAATTCACGATGCTCCTCCATAGAATTTAGGACATTTGAATATAATGTTAAAAAAACCAAACACACATAGAAAAAAAGATGGGAGAACACTGACAGTAAAACAAAGGACATTCTGGCACAATATATCAAATGATTGTCACAGGGCTGTTTCCAGCTCAGTCTCACTCACTCTAATGTTGTACAGAATAGTGATATTTGCAAAAAATGAAAGACTGTCATGAAGTAACCTGCATCAGATCTGATTGCCAACCTGAAAAAAAGCAAAATCCAGTACCCATACTGTACTTCTCTAGCATGCAGGCTGGGAGAAATAATAGATCAAAGACTTATAAAGTGTACAACCAAGGAAACTCTATAGCCTTTCATAAAGAAACTCAGACTATTCTGATGTGTTGCATTACATTCTGAATATTTCCTCATTCTAGCATAGAAAGATGGATAATCTAAAGCCAATTCAGTTTACAGGAGGTAGAGGAATGACGTAAAGACAAAGCCTGGAGAAAGGCTTAATATGCTGTCTTTTTGTTTCTGTTCAGCAAGAACAAAGAAAAAAATCCTTAAGAAAAAGAAAGACTGCAGTTGATGATAATAAGTTTCCTGCTCAGATACATTAGTGGGACTGGTGGTTCATTGTAACTGTTTATTGTTGATTAGAAACAGTAATATCAGCAGGAGTTACAGCCACTGCATAATGCAGAAGACTCCGACATTGACCTACTGTGCTATTTCATCACCTGGGGTGGCATTCATCTCACCCAACATTAGCCACCTAAAAATTAACTGTCTAATCTATGCTACTGATATGGGTTCCTTCAATGGAGATAAATGAATCTCTTCAGTGTGATTCCTCTCATCCCTAGGTAGGTATTCACAGTGCATAAGATGAATTTTCCTTTGGAGATGCCTCACTCTGTGAATTTATCTACATGATTATGACAGATCAGGTACCTACATGTTAGGTGGATAAAGCTGGATATGACAAAATTCACGCTCATGCATTTGATAGTAATGGCATATGTTCACTGCACAGTACAAATCCATGAAGGCATATCGCAACCATCTTATTAAAAGGCATCTTGGGACCAAAGCAGGGAAATTTGTGAGGAATAATTTAGCCTGAGAAGAAGACTATTTTGCTCCAGAGAAGGAGCTAAGCAGCCATTGACACAAAAGTCTCTCCATACCCTCTGCAAGTCACAGCAGTTACAAAAGAATGGGTTCAATACCTACTACCTGGGAGGTTTAATACCCTCAAAATATCTTCTATATAAAAGTTATCACATAAAGCATAATGCAGAATACTGACAATATCTGGGGAAGATTATCTTATTATTACTGTTCTTTTATTTCCATTCTGGAAAAAATAGGCAGTCCTAATTTTTAGAAGACTATTTTATTCCTGTGACACATGAACTGTCATTTTTCATTTGCTTAACAATGACAACTTACCTTTTGCAATAATTTACGGACTGTAATTTAAATACAGTCTAAAAGGTATCCACTTTGAACAAATTTGAGGTGTCAGTTTTGCTCAGTTGCAAACAGTGTTAAAATTTGATTATTTTTTTTCCTCCAACAATTCAGAATTGAACCGTTTCTCCATAAGTGGTGTCTACTCTGTATTTATATGTACACCTAAGCCCAGGGGACTGTGTTCTCTCTTAATATTTTCAGACTGCTATCCCTTCTACTTAAAACATAAAGCAGTAGATTACTGTTAAAGAAAAATGTTTAAGATAATACTGGTATTAGAGAATAAGAATCCCACAATAATGTAAGAACAGAATATATAACATAAAGCCAATACAATAAGGAAGCTGTGCATATTGTTTATTCTGTACCATAAGAGAAAGAAGATACATCCTGCAAAAAATCATATATAAAGTTTGTTTTAAAGTACTTAAGGAAATTCCTTATAAGGAATGATAAGCAAATGTTGGCCACACAGAGCACTTTTAAAATGGACGATAATTACAAGCATTTTAATGAATATATAACTTTGATCAAATTACATGTCAGTGTGACGTGAGCAGAAAATCTTTTGTAGCATTTTTTTAGCACTATTGTTTAAAGAATCTTGAAAATTCTCTTGTGATTGAAAGTTCAGTAGAAAAGCTCTCTTCATCTCCATTTACGTACTTCATGGTGTTTTGACAGATCTTATATGCTCAGTTGTAGTACTGACTAAAATAAAGCTGCAATTTTGCAAGCAGTAAGCCATGCAGATACTATTCAGATTCAAAGGAAAACAAAACTGAAGCAGCACTAAGGGTGAGGGGAATATCAAGCTGTTTCAAAGAATATGTTTTACTGTGCAAAATTTTATCCAAAAATGCAGCACTATTAAGGAATTTACACCCCTCTCCCCCCCCTTTTCATATAATTTCTTTCCAGTGAATAAAATATTCTCTGCATTAGGATCTTGTAGTTTTAGCTTTCTCTTGTAATACTACTGCATATTTTCATATTTTTAGAAAAGCAAAGGTGAATTTTTAAAAATGTGAAGGGTGATTTGGACAATAATGTGATTTAAAAGTAATCTTACAATTTAGCTGTTATTTCTGTGATAGTCCCAAGGGTACTTCCAACAACACAACACATTCTGAGGTCAAGCATCATTGGGGAACCATCTATTTCAATGAATAAATTTAAAAGGTAGTGTTGATAGAAGAAAGATTATGACAAGTTTTTTTACTTTGTCAGTACACTTTTGAGGAACAGAGGTGAAAAAGAGGTACAGTTTTAAAAAGGTGTCTACACAGGCAAGTTGTGGTCAGACAAAAAGTTTCTAATGACTAGGGCAAAAGCATACCCACTATGTGACTTTTGTTCTTGAGCTGCCATGACTCCAAAGCAGTTCCAGAGCTAAGATTTGTAAGTCATTACTCTCATCTGCAGGTTATTAAGTATTACAGTTGCTAGAATTTACGATGGTCAANTTTTGAACTGCTATGCTGGGCAATATTTAAAAGGTCTTAAAAATGGATTTAACTCTTGGAACCTACTCTTTTAGCAGACTTGGAATACATGTTTCCTCTCTGTCCTAAATGCATCATGAGATATAATAGTACTGATGCCTGGAAAATTGGGAAGCTATTGGGTGAAGAAATATAGTGAAGAAATTGGGTAGCTGTGGCATGAAGATCTTACTCCAAAGTGAACAGTTTTTATGTCAGCCATGGCTCAGAGTTAGGCATTGCTGGATTAGAACATGCAATTTTAAGTTTTGAGCCCTGGTTCAAGAGAACACCTTACTTTAGGACAGGGTTTAAATTTATGCACTCGTCTAACAATTCTTTCTTAGCTGGAATGAAGAAAATGAAGGGATAGACTGTTAGGATGACTAGAAAAAGATATTCACTTTAACAGCTGTTTAAATTATAATTATTTGATATTTACTTCCTTATTATCTGATTCAAACCTATGGAATTTAGACCCTAGATGTTTTGGTGAATTGGTGCCGAATGTTTAATGGATTTTTACAGTGGAAACTCTTAAATGTATCTTAGGAATATTAATAAACATTTACAAGTGGTAAGTTTGTGACCATGTAGAACATGCAGCATTCAGCACTCTAATACACTTTAATGGTTGGCTGAAAATCTGGGAATAATTGAAAAATTAGATGTCTAAAATGAATCTCCTCTGAGGGTACTTTTCCACTAAAGCTTTTTGACAGAGTAGCAGAGGTGTAGCTCTTTATTTCTTGTTTTGTGTACACCCACATTGTCCTCAAATTGAAATAAAATTCTCTTACAAAATGCAGTGCTTGTTATTAGGTAATGTACTAGATGTAATTACCATCACAGGAGCTTTGTTCAGAGCATTATAATTTTTTTAATGTCAACCTATTCATCATTTAAGCAGACAGCTAAGATACATATTTACATAGCCATCAATATTTAATTAAGGAAAAGACTTTTCTATCTTTATTCTAGCATAGCTTTAAAACAAGGAAGCTCTAGGAAGGTACTCTGCTTTCCTCCTTGATATCTCACTATAGTCCACAAATGGCTGCTTTCTTGTTTTGCAGAATGTCACAGCTCTCCACTTTCCCCATGAAAGTCAAATTATAGATGTGTATTTATTTTTTCCGTTAGTGACATATGTTTATGACATCCAGACGCACATCTCGTGGCACTCTGGCTTCAAGTCCCCCAGTGCTTCATTTCTCAAAGGATTTTTTGTGTAAATCAAAGGGAAGTTGAGAAAAGTAGGATTAACAACCATATTCAGTTTCAACAATTTACTTTCATGGACTTATTCCTGTAACAGATTTAAAAATCAGGTCCCATAGACACATGGAATCTGGCAGGGATTATGTGGAGATTTCCAGTTCTTGACCATTTAATTAATTCAATGGAGATGATAGCTACAATTAATTTATTCTGTGGTCTTCTGAACGTTCTGCTTTACCCTCAGAGATAAGAGATGATCTCTTTTTTGCATTGTTCCTGGAAATACCATTTGTTATTTTTATCTAAGGATTTATTAATAGACACAGACACAAATTTGGAAGCCTTTCACATTTTTAAATTTCACCTCTCTCCCTCATTTCAGCCTGTCATACAGTGAATTCATCAGTCATTTATGTCTTGTAGTCGTGAATTTTTATCAAAGCCTCAGGCATTGCCATAGTGAGTCCAATTGAAATATGTTCAATGTATTTTGAAAAGCTGACTCTGCTGCAGTTAAAAGCGTGAATTACCTTGACTCACCTGAAACTTTTAATAATTTGTGTTTTAAAATGGGTTGTTGATGTACTCTATTGACGCTAATGTATTTGATAAAAAAGATCATCTTGAGGATAAGACTTAAGTTTTCAAAGTTACCTCTGATTCTAGGTGTATAAATTAAATGAAAGTAGCTAAATACCTACTCAGCCAAGAACTCACAGCTCTGAAATGCAGCTATTCCTCACCTGTGATAATCAGGTCAAACTATGCAAAGGCAGCCCCCATAAACTTAGACTAACAATTAAACAAAAAAAACCAACAACAAACCAGAAACCAATGTTTCAAAATATGGGATGCAACAGAGACTTGGAACTATTGCTTAGAATATACTGGGTTTTGGGATTTATCCTGCATTATTGGGCATTGAGGTGAATAACGAATAGTGAGGTGAATAGACAGGGTGCTCAATAATCTCATCTAGGCTCCCTTTCCCATGCAAGGTTGTACCAGATGATCTTTTGAGGTCTCTTCCAATTTGGGCTGTCCTCTGATTCTATGAGTAGTAGACTACAAGAGGTATCTGTAGACTTCACAAAACTCCAGCCACACTCACAATGGACTCTACACCACCTGCCATGTATATAACTGTTACAGTATAGTATATTGGGGCCTAAAAACATGTTATTATTAATATTATGTGCACGGTCACCTTGGGAGATCAAAGACTAGCGAACAATTTATGCTACTAAAGTGTCCTAATATTCTTATTTGCTTTAATATGGAGTTGTCTGAACAGAAACAAGCATATATTCAGCTGCCTCAGTAAGATACTTAAAATCATGCATTTGAGGGAAGTGATTCAATGGCCTGGATCCTGAAGATATATTATTCCAGACATAGTGAAACCTGCGGAAGAGAACAGCCTGCCAAAAGAGTAAAACACTCTTTTGAAGACCAAGGCTTAGGTTCACTTGAGGTTCATCAGCTTGGTATGTATATCCTGCCCAGAAATAAAGGGAAGTAAAACCAATATATTCTTTATTATTATTATTATTAGTAGTAGTAGTACTATTATTATTATCATTATTAATATCATTATCATTTAACATGCTATCTTTAAGAGACTCAGAGCTGTACAATGTACTGGTTTGTGATCTAAATAATGGGTAACAGAGCTGTTGACAATATTTTTACAGCTGCCACTGGGGCATATTGTGGCCTATCTTTTGAAGCCACATAGCAAGAGCGTGCATATCTGCATACCCTCTCCAGGAGCAGATCCTCAGCCAGGCTATGCGGACTGGGAGTTGCATTTGACTTACAAAAAGCTTGGCAGTGGGTCCTCTGTGAGCTTCAAGGACTGACACTGTCATCTTAAGACACAGTTCTCTTTATTTGTGTGGGTTTGGGTTTTTTTTTCCAATCAGAAATGTGCCAAACAACGCAAGGCCTGTGCTACCTCCGGAAAAAGCAGAGGTTTTATGCTGTGAACCCAAAGGATGTCCACATGGTGGGTGGACATCTGGCAGGGGAGCAGGCAGGACTGCAGGGATGCACAGCACCCTGGGCATCCTGCAGGAGGGCAGCACAGGGCCAGGGCAGCTGGACTTGGGTCACTGTTTTCCAAATTGGCCACTGGGAGGTACCTCCTGAACAAACCATGCCCAGGTTTTGTTTTGGTAGGAACTGTCACTTCGTATCAAAACAGAGTCTGGGAATGAACTAATGCTCATGCATCACAAATAATCTTGGGACCAGGACCTAAAAAAAGAGCTGGAGAGCTAAGTAACTTGTAGCACACGTGCTGGAAACAGTGGAGATGATACAGAAGGTGCCTTTTCTCACTGTTCCCTGGCATAAGCCACTGCTTAAAAACAAAAAGAGGAAACTATCGCAGTAATCGATTCTGCAGCAATAAAAGGAAGCTTGAAAGAAGACCATGTCTCAGCTATTAGTCCCTCCAGAGTTCTTAGGCTCTGACATTGTACCAATAGAATGGTATACTTTATTTTAAAATCTAATATTTAATACGAAGATTAATACAAAATATACAGCCTCTATTCAGGCTGCAGATGAAAAAAGAACCTAGAAATAACTTAATGCAAAATTCTGGCATCTCCTGTCATGCTGCTAGTTCTACAGATAGGCCAAAACAGCATTTCTGCTGGTTCTTGCTGTTTTTGTTAGGTAGGAAGGTGTCTCGCAGAATATTGTCATTTCAAAATCTAAGATGAGATGACTTACAAAATTTATAACATGAAATCTAAGAAAAAGAAAAAGTTGCATTTTAAAATGTGTATGTTAGCCTCCAGAGCCCAACCCAGGCTCACTGACATCCAGCTGACTCCAATTGGTTTGGAACATGCCCTTCCATTACCTGGCAGTTATTGACCTTCTGTAAAGAGAAAAAAACCCCGCATGTATATTCAATATTTTTACATTTCAATGTTTTCCTTCATTTTTATCACTACTATATGCAACAAGGGAAGTCGTACAAAGGGCCAAAGTCTCACCTGAGACCAGGTGGTCCCATATGAAACACCTCAAGGAGGAAAAAAAGATGACAAAAAGAAAAAGACAAATAGGTGATGTGCAAAAAAACAAAATGAGAAACATAAGCATAAAATGAGACGTGTGGCATATTATCAAAACTACCAGTGCTCATGGTTGCTTTTTGCTTGTCTGGACTATTGCTAAGTGACTGACTGATCATTATTCCTGCTTTTCATTCTATGGTATTTTCAATAGCATGTTACCTTACATCAGCTTCTCAGCCACATTGGCTCATGTTCTTGATACATATGTTAGGGACAGAAGCATATTCTCTCAGTTCTTCAAAGAGTGCTTTACTTCTCTCTTTCCCTCCATCCTTTCTACAAACAAAAGCTCTTCTTGCCTTTCCTGGATAGCACAACTTTGTGCTAAAATTAAGATCAATGACTCAACCTCTTTCCTGCTTGCTTGCTTGTAGAAGTCAAATTTTCTAATCAATCTCTTTGCTTAAGACTGGTTTCAGGACACCTATTACCCTATCTAAACAGTTTTATCTGAGCATCTATATGCAGCAATAGATCAGATCCATACATGCCGACAGAATTTCAAAATCCTCATGTGATAGAAATGCAAACTAGATATGTGACAAGCATTCCTAAATGTTTCTGGAAAAAGCACGGATTTCCACAACTTCAGCATTTTTGTTAATTTGATTGGAAGGCCATGATAAATGTGAGCTATTTGCATTGTTAGGAGACAGTTACATGGAATATTACACCGATGATCACAATGAAATTGAATTTTCCAACAGTTAGCAGATAAAATATAACCGAGAATGCTACAAAAAGGAAGAAAAAATCCATTGAAGAGAGATTTTTACGGTATCACTGTAACAGCGGTTGGCAAGCATTCACGTTTGAATGCCTTTGCTAAAAGGACAATCACTATAATGTTACTACACAGAGATGTAGAAGGTACTTGCAATTACTTGCTTTTGCACATATAGGGGTTGTCTATGAAAAAGCATGTAGTATTTCATACTCTGTGATGTCTTCATTCTGGAAAACTCTGATGTTCCATGTTCAACCCAGATGCTTTAGCTAACTACAACATCCCACCCCAGAATAATGTATCTTGCACAGGGACTCGTTATGTTGACAGTTTAAAACTGCTAGTAAAATTACTGAATGATGCAGAGAATGGGCCATAACCTAAACCACGTTCAGACACTGCCTCCTAAACCTCACTGTTGTCAGGACTGTTTTGTCTTTGTGAAAGCAAACACAAGCTTGAGACATATTCATCCCAGACTCCTCGGTGAATGTGTGGACTCCCCAGCACAGAGGGGATCGTGGGCAGAAGTGAGATGAGAGCACCTGCATCCTGCAGACTGCGTTCCGCCCTGGCAGCCGCCAGCTCCGTGCTGAACACCCATTATCACCAGAGTAGCTGGTCCGCTGGAGTCAGACAGGTGTAGCCCGACACTCTGTTATGCCTTTTGTAGTCCTAATTGCTAGTTTCTGGAAAGAACAAACAAGATACTTACAGTTAAATAAATATGTATGGAAATCCCTTTATAGCTTTAGATGACAAACTGAATAAAATTCTCTTCCACAGATTAGTAACATCCACAGATACAAGCTGGAATATTGTTTTTCAGCATAAATGTCATAGGAGTGAGTCTGTTATTTCTAATGCCTCGATGAACTGGTTTCTTATACTGGCGTGAAACTAACTGTGCATTCACAACCCTCTATTTCCATATCTGTCAAGGGAAAAATAAAGAAGACCTGGTTTTGAATTTGTGAAGTATTTTATTTTTACAGTGTCAGTTTATCAGACTATCTCAGATCACATCCCCATCACAGTCCAAAGTTTTTCAGATCTGAGACAGTACTTCAGTTCTGAGGAAACCCCTCAATATAGTCAGCTACCTCTTAATGAGTGTTACTCTCTGCAGTGTGGGACATCAAGTACTTCGTCTTGCACGAAGGTTTTTCAGATCCTTAGGCAATGTGAAAAATTAAGCTTTTCCCCTTTATGCTTTAGATTTTGGAAACACAGGAAAAATCTTTTCTTCATAGCCTTAATTATATTTTCCTGTCCTTCTCAAAAGGGCATTCAAAGACCTTGTTTAAAAATTACTGTATAATTAATGGATACGTTTAATAGTATAATAGTATGTTTATTTGTGTTCCCTTCTTAATATGAGGCCAGGGCAAAGAAATGGGAGGTGGGTTTCTATGGTCCACCGAATAGTAATGCCATTTATAGTTGTGGAAACAAAGACGCAAACCTTGCATAGAAAATAGTGAGTTACACTTCCTGAAGTAATGAAGAAAATTGTTAACAGAGTCTACTGCTGAGGTATTTTGCTTTCAAAGTTAGGTATGTGAAATGCAACTGCAGTTGAAAGTAATCTGGCTTTTACTGTCAAGTAATTATTGCTCACCTAACCTCACCACTTTTGAGAAATAATGTTATCTATCTCCTACAATTTTAATGGGATTATTTTGTTTGGGTTTTTTTGCTCCTCCCTAGGTATTAAAGTTCTTACTGGTCTTGCTGTCAACCTCTGTTATGATCTGCTAGCTATGTATATGTGCAAAAATTTACAAAGATGTTGGCAAGATGGATTGCTGTAAGGAATGGTTTTTCACATCGTAGGAACTTATGCATATTTAGTCCAACTTTATATATGTATTTCTGGGTTTACTTCATGGCAGAAATTCCAGTGAGTAATTGTGAGATACTTATATTCTGCTTTGAAAGTGAACCATTTGGTACCTTAAATAGGACTCAATCTGATACAGTTTGCCATTTTCACTAGAAGCAAAGCAGCCATCGTAGTTCCAAATCCTAGAAATCTTGGGGTTTGTTCTTACCTTAATGATGTAAATAACTGTGGTCCAGAAATGGAGTCGCATGCATTTAAAATTATGTCTGTTGACAAGGACTTGTAGGATTGTTTCTTTAAGTCCTTGGTAGGTCTTCATAAAAATACAAAGGAGGAAGATCCTATGGGAAGGAGTATTTTTTCATACTAAAGACAATTATACTTTCCCATTCACCTCACTCCACTTGGTAGCAGTTTTCTTGTGATTCCTTCCATTCTTGTGCAAAGAAGTTTATAGCCATTTATGACTAATGCCATCTACTTATCTTTGGGCACATATTGGTTATTCAGCATCTGCAAAAAACGTTAACTTCCTGTCTTGAAGTTGAACTCTTAATGATTCATTTATCTGACTGTTCTAGTGTTGACTGTAATACACCTATTGACAAATCCCCAAGGAAGAAATGTACTATTCATCTTCTAACTTTCACCATTATTTTCCCAGAGGCAATGGGTTCGAATCAAATCTTCCTTCTTCTCCCTTTACCTTTAATTTGAAATACTTTCAAGTGGACTATGACTGTACAGGGATCAGAATCAAGATACAGCAGCCATTTGCTGGATTCTAATTATGAACAATTTCCACAGCTGTCATACAGTACCTCAATTTTAATTGGTTGTACTAATAAAAGGAGTATTTTTGTGCACTGAGATGCAGACTATTCTCGTGTAATTTAGGCAGCCTGCCGTAAGCAGCCTTACGAGTAAGTACTTAGGGACTGCTACTTACTACAAAAGGCTTCCCCGAAATTAAAATAGTGTATTTGAAATTAAAATGGTGCATATGTTGCACTAATAAAGTCATAAACTGTGTTCAGTCAAGCTGCTCTATGTCACTGGAGAAGTTTTAATCAATCAGATTGCGTTCTCTTTTTAATATTGTTCCATTTAGAATTGTTCAGAGACCTGTCCTGAAACAGAAGATCATTAATTTTTTTTTTTTTAAATTATCGAACATGAATGGTCACGGCAGTTGCAGATTTTGCATTACTAATAAACTGAGAAACAGACCTCTTTTGGGTTTAATATGTACTTCTATTTGACTGTTTGATTGCTTAACAGAGATGGAATGAGGCAGCAGTGGGATAGCTTGAGACCCCTGTACATCAGTTATCAAATCAGGTCAAAAAAGACATTAAATATAGTAAATACTGTTTTAAAGATGTGGCCTAAATCTAGAAAAGATGTTGCAACAGTTGGGAAGTATTTTGACTTTCAATTTTTAAGTACCTATCTAGACACAAGCAACTGTGTAAATTCTGACCAAAATCACATACATATTACTGCCCTCTGAAAGCTCTGAAAATAAATTATTTTGGCAATTTTTAACACATTGAGCAATACTACAGACTATTTTGAGCACCACTGGAATTTGAAATTAGATAAATTACTAGTTTTCATTCAGAAATGAGCCTATCACCCACTCTGTTGGCTGTATAAAAATGAATATACCGATAGGAAGAAAAACTTTTTAATGGAACAAAATTCCATTTGAAATTTGTAATCTGGTGAAACTGAAATGTGTTGTGTACGTGTGACACATATGTTTCAAGTTTTGGCCTGGCTGTTTTTCCCAAGTCCAAGCTTTAGCTTGTTGTAAATCGTCAAACTCAAAACACCTACGGAAATAATACAGAATTTAATATATATGACATAATGAATACAAACCTTGGTTTTAGACCAGTCTCATGATTTGCAGAGCCTAAGGCAATATGAGTACTTGTGGTTTATCATAAGTATACTTTTTCTTAGTTAAACATTGTTAGAGTTTTTCTTTCTATAACCTCTACTGTCACAGGGAGAATTTGAGATGGGTGTTTACTTGAAAAATTCCCACTGACTTCAGTGGGCATTAGGAGAGTCTCTGAGAATATATTTGCACAGCAGGACGCCAGAGAATATCAGAGCCAGACTCAGAAGTGCACCATCACCTTATTCTCCTTTCCTCCCCCCGCTATGTCCTTATCTCCATGGGTAAGAAAGTGGGTGATCGGGCCAGGGGAAGCAGCATCACGCAACTGTGATTAGGGTGTCGGAGGATTGAGACCCCAGGCATGCCAGGATGCTCATCTGCTGTGCTGTCTAGACATAGCCTAAGTGCACTTGCTACAGCACTCTGACAGTGGTACAGCAGAGACATTTTTCTCTCTTTAAAGAAATAGAAACAGTAAAACCTTGTAAATGCAACATCCATTTTACAAGGTTAAAAGAGAAGGCAGTAAAAGCAAGAGTCAAGGGGTTCGGTTCATCTCATTTTCTGTCAGTGTAACTTCAGGATAATTCAGACATCTTCTAAGAATAATGGTATGTGGAATATATTTTCAAGGACCAAAAAGGTTTTATACTCGTGTAGGGTTAATATACAATTCATAATTTTTTTTTTGCATCTATGTGCATGAACATTATGTGTAGTGCTGCACCCATGCGTATGTCTCCCTGTGTACGCATGTATGTATGTGTGCATCTTGACCAGCTTTTGTAATTATAGAGATAAATACTGCTCAGTAGAAAAAACAATGTTTTCTGGTAGCACACATATTGCTTAAAGCTATGGGCAAAATCCATAATCAAAAAAAGCACATTTTTCTCCTGGTGATTTTATTTATTTATTGCTCCTATTGCATCTACAGATACTGAATTATTTGTTTCATTATCTCTTTGTACTTTCCAATACACAGAATCCTTATCTACAGAGAGGCTTCAATCGTATTTAAATTCTTTCTAAAAAGACTTGTAACAGATTGGCTATTTTCTCATTTGTTGGACAACAAATATCAATGATGACATCTGAATTAAAATTACACTTTTAGGCAAAACAGCAGGACAACTTTAATTTCATTAATATTTTGAAGCAAGTAGATCCAGAGGTGAGAACATTCATAGTGTGTATTAAACAGAACATGAAAATATAAATCTAGAGTGTTCTGCACATACAATTCCTTTATCTAAGGATGAACACTCACACTATCACTGTCTTACAGGTTTTCAAATGGAATAACAAGGCAGTTGTGACTCTGTCATTATCACAATGTTAGCAGCAATTTTCCAGTTTTCTGCTATAGCCATTTACACCCCTTTCTCTGTGCCTGTCGAGTATCAAACTAATAAATGCACAGTGATCATCATTAACAAGAAATCAGTACTTACTATACGTTCCAGTGTGTGATCGGGGAGTACGTCATCATCTAAGTTTAAGGAATTGCTGCAGTGATTGCATTACGTGCCAAAAATTAACAGGTAGTGTAACAGTCACATTCACCATCATGAGTGACTCGTGTATATATGTATGTATGTATGTATGTGTGGATAACTAAGACATTCATATGTTTTTCAGATCCTTAAGAATAAAAAGTGTTACAAAATGCTAGACATTTGTCAGTACTTCCCACACAGAAATCAATGACCTAGGACAGTGAATTACAGGAATAGTTATAGTATATAGTATATAGGCTTACCAACCTGCCTGGAAGATAACCAGTGCTGACCCATTCTGAAAGGTGAAGAGTACTCCTGCCTTTCACAAGCGCTTCCAAAGCAGAGCTGGCTAGACTTTTGCTTTGCTTTACAGTGTTTTGATTAGAATTTTAGGAAAAAATATTGGGAGCTGGGAGATAGCAGCGGTGCTTCCAGCTCTTCGTGGTTTGCCACCAAATAGAGATGTTTATAAAATAAATTTTTCTAGAAGAGAATAGATATTCACATATTATTTTTCCCCTAATTGTTTTCCTTTAGTGTTCTCTTTTCCCGATATCTACTGATAAGGGTATAGCACAGCTTGTTGGTAGAAGGAGAACTTGAGCAGTGATATTTTACTGTTCTAGCTACAACCTCTGTAGTCTGATCTAGGTCATTGATGCACAGGGCTTTCTGGTTTCATTTTTTCCTCTGCTCATGGGAGAGACATAAAGAGATTAAAGGGATAATGGGTCTCATCCAAAGCCCTCTGTGGGTAATAGCAGAGCTGACAACAATTCTGTTTCACAGCAACTTCTGAGATTTGGGGATTTGTTTTCATTCCACTTCGGAACAAGTGGACATTTTTGCTAATTGAAATTCTTTTGAAACATTTGTGTTGACTATAAAATGTGATCTTTCTGAAACAGGAAGAAGTCTGTTGCTTGCTAATCAGAGAAATGGTATGAGAGGTGAGGGTTTCACGTTAATCGCGTCTTCCTTATAACATGGGACCAGGTTCTTCATCCCGAAACTGAATAAATCAGTATATTAATACCTCCCTCATCCAGACTATTGGGCAATTATGTATAAGCAGGAAATAATTTCCATTGACTCTAGTGGTCTTTGAATCAAAATCATAGAAACAAATATGAGCATTCCTCTTAATCTTTAGTGTGAAAAAAAAAAAATTAATGCAGAAATTTCTACATTCTCATCCACATATAGTAATGGAACAGTTTCTTTTCTTTACTCAGTCTTAAGTGCTATTACACTAAAACCACACTGAGTATTGTTCCTTTTAGTACTACTTGTACTATAGGGAACTCCCTAATAAACCTAAATGACTTTTGTGTAAAATTTCTGATTAATAAAGAAGACTTTCATAGCACTGAATTAGAGGAACAGTAGCAATTGTGATTTTTGGGGTGTTTCAATACTTTTTCTTTCTTGGACTTGGTGGGATCGATTTATGAACTACAGAGTAATAATGCTGAGTGATAATCCAAAATGAATGTCTAGTTTGTAATCTGAAAGAATTAATACTCATCTAAAACACAACTATACAGAACTATATCAATGTAATGCATGATGAGCAGCTATTGCTTTCAAATGCTGCTTTATAAATATAAATATGTTCTTAGGAAACACTTAAACTTGCAATTGGAAGTTTCAAAAAAATGAGTATTTTCATCTCCTTTTTTTTTTTTTTTGACTTTGCTAATTCTTAAATTAGAGAAATCTCAATCCTGAGATTATGCAACAAAGTGTATTCCTCACAGATGCTGGGGGATGTCCACCATAGCCTGCAGGCAGGATTGCCATAAGAGTGTGCCCATAAGAGCACGTAAATCTAACATATTTTCTTTTTACCTTTTTTAAAACTACATTTTTTTTATCAGAACTCCACATATTCTCAACATTTCCAACTTAATTTGTTCTATGTAGCATTTCAATTTTTTGAAAGATATTTGTGCATAGATTTACAATATGTAGATTACATAAATTAAAGCTGGTGGTATGATTGTTAAAACACTTAAAAAATCTTTTCTTCAGATCTCTAATATTCTTTATGTTTTCTACATTCTTTTAAGTAATGGTTTTATATACTATTTACACGTGAATTACAGATACTTGGTGAGAACAACACTAAAAATTTGGCATTCAGTACTTCAGAGTTCTTCTACAACTATAATATTTTGCTGTATTCAGAACATTAGAGCCCTGATTGCTGATTTTCAGGGACTCGTACTGTGTATGTGCATGCATGCACACAGCTGCCCATGACCCTCACTGTGTGCCATTAAAAAATATTACCATTATTATTCCCAGTTCTGTGAAGAGGTCTCTATTGTACTGTTGCTCTTTTCTTCTTGGAGACTCAGATACAGCTGGGTAGAGCTGGTGTAAATAAATGTTCACGTTTCCGCACTCTGAATGAGCAACATCAGACAGGAGAGATTCACTGGCTACGATATCAAAAGGAATCAGACGGAAGGCAGCATCGGAGCTGTTACTATTTGAGCAGTATGCAGCTTAGCGAAGCCTGTAACGTGGGAATAACTCAGGGTTGAAAGATCTCAGGGCGTCTTGAGACTTTAAGCCCCATTATCGAAGAGCTACAGATATTAAGGATGCTTGGGGGAACTCAGTTTCATGAAAGATCTTGGATTATCGCCCAGACTAGAATATCAAGTTCAGGAGGGTCGATGGAAATAAATCTTAGTTTGCCAGACAGACGTAAGAGTTTTTCTAAGATCCTTTTCAGCTCCTAATGTCAGTCTTTGGAGTTTCTCTACAGGATCTTCATGTCTGGGTTGTAGTTTTAATAGAATACTTAATCACAAGAGACTGTGGAGTATCTCCTAAGTGATTCTTCTCTGTGATCTGGGAGCATTAAACCATTTTGTGACCAAAGGAAGCCACAAGCAAAAACCATAATTTAGAAAAGAGAATCATGAAACCCAGACAGAACCTTTTGCCTGACATACCAGGAAGAATACAAACAATACATTACATATGCGGCAGTTCCTTGAACCCCTCTCTTTTTATCAGAAAGAAGCTTTATAATGAGAATTGTCATATTTCAGCTTTGACATTTTTTTCCTCAGTATTTCAGTTTGTCAGAACTTGTCTCTTTGCCCATGAAATGACTGCAGGTTAATCGTCTTTTCTCTCTGCAGAGAGGGAGCCAGCATGCTAATGTAAAACCTCTAGGAAGTAGCCAGCACAGGTGTTGAAAGTAAATGATTTATCTATTGGCAGCTGTACATCAACTTCTGTATGGGAGCTGCTGCAAGTGATTGTTCCAGCCTTTAGTTTGACACAAGGGCGTGGAGAAGCTTCAATATATATCAGGACCCATCGATACTAGCTTGGATTCAGATGCCAATCAGTCAAAACAGCTTGCATGAGTGGTACATAGACTCGTACGTAGACTTTCGGTTATAAATAGAATTAGTCTGATTATTTTTTTTTGTTGGCAGATTTCTTCCGTTGCAGAAGAGCCAATTTATCAAAAGCATTTTGGTAGGGAGCCCCAGTGGCACCAAGTGAGCTTGGCAGAATTGTGTTTTGAAGTAAGCATCAATATAAACTGATATTATCAGAAGAGAAAATACATATTTTGTTTGGTTTGGAATTACTTCTGATTTCCCTATACTGAATAAAAGAAAAAAAACATTTTAAAGGTTTTGACTGATGTAAAAGGAGCTTTTTTGAATTTTTTATTTCTCTGGAAGATTTTGAGATATTTTATCAACAACACAGCATTTCCTACCAAATAAAAATCAACTTTCTCCCCATTTCTGGTCTAACTGATAAATTTCACAATGATTTAATTTCTAAAATGCATGTATTGCATATGTTTTAAACTCTGCCACCTTTTTATCAAACTATATGTAAATTCTGGGGTTTTATGTGTTGTTTTTTTTTTAAGAGCTGTTAATCAACAATGGAAAACAAATGTTAACTCAGCCTCAAACGTTAACTCAATATTTTCTTTTTAAAATTAAGCAAAGTACAGAGCTAACATTTCTTTAAAGCATTCATAATAGTATCGGCATAAAATCTAACTCATTGGTTGGTGTCATGTAGAAAAAAAGCCAGGAATCCATATTCATTTCATAGCCATGTAACCCTACCCATGATGGGTATTGCTAAGGATTCCGTAAGTTTGTGGTAGACCTGTGACCCATTTATACTTAGTCTCCCAGTAACATCTGCAGTGAAAAATAAGATTGCTTTGAGATGCGTGTCTATGTTCTCTCTCCTTTCTTTTTACAGCTGAGGCCCATGTGGAAGGCTAATTAACCTATAAAAACTACAGTGTCCAACTATTGCATACTGACAAGTGGTTTGTTTTCATCATGAACAAGCTGCAATTAATATTTCAGTACATATTAAATTATGGCTATTTTAATCACTTCTGCAGGTAATATCAGATTGTTTTTGAGAGGTATTACTAAGGGAGAAACAGAATCAGAATATACTTAAGAGTCAATTTACTCTTCTGAAAGCAATAAATAATTTAATTTGGTGTATTTAAATAGTACTTAATTTTTTCTCAGTCAACCTTTCATTATGATAACACGAAGTCTACTAAAATAATTAAATATGTTAAGAAGAGAAGAAAGGAATTATTTTTATACAAATATCTGTAACAAAAGAAAGAAAAGTGTCATTATGAGCTAATGAGTATCTAGTGGGCACAAACCAGGAAAATTTGCAAAAGTCAGCCAATTGAAATTCAGAGTGAACCTGATCACCTGAACTCAACTTCCCAGTCACCTATGGCAGAAAATAGGATACCTCATGTTTCTAGAGAAAATAGAATATTAAATGCAGTATCAAGATTTTAAGGCTATAACTCTGCAATACTTTTATTATTTTTCCCCCACAGAAATAATTATTAAGGAATTGCTAAAACAATGGTTAAATTTATATACAAGACATTAATTTTGTTTCTTCCCTGTTTGTAAGTGTGGCTAAAGCTTTCCCACAGATGCCTGGGTCAGTGGAGTTCCCTCCAGGAAGGGGGAGGATAATGCAGGCAGCAAGACCAGAGCACTGAGCTGGGGCAAAAATGGTGCAGATGTCATTCTTAGTTTCAGTAGATCTCATCTTTAACTTGAAAAAAACCCACCAGGTTTATTCCACCCTTCATTTTACTTCTGCAGAAAAATTATTTCAGAAATACATAATATTTATAGAGAGGTAATACTTGGAAGACAGATTATTATTGTGAAAGACAGTGGTGGATAGGCCACCTGTGAAAGAGGTGGATAGTCCAAATTCATTCCTAGGTTTCATTGGTACTCATTGCATCTCAGAAGGAACACTTCAAAGGTACCATGTCAAATTGTTTTTCCTTGTATAAAAATAAGAAACATTTTGTGCAAGTGTTTCCTATACTAATAAAATAATACCCGTTTTGTGACTTCTGAATGAGGTGCTGTGGGTGTTTTTTTATATCTGTGAGGAAAACAGTGCTGGAATTGCGAGAGGCCTTGCTTTGCCTCAGCTCTTGGGAAATGCTGCATCAGAGCTGGAGCTTCAGCTTGGTACCTTCATGTTTTTGTAATGAGCAATAACCTGGTACACGCACGCGCAGCACAGAAAACCTTTGCAGCAGGAACGTCCTGGAGTAGGTTTACTTCAGAAAAGTGGCAGGCTCTGTTTCACCGCAGTTACAGGTGAAGTGTATTTTTCTATTTTGTATCAACTGCGAGGGCCCTGAGGGCACTTCCAGTCTTTACTGTCCCCACGCAGCCTCCCCTGGCCTCCCACCCCTGCCCATGGGACCAGGACTACATTTCAGCTCCACCCAGGGACATCAGTCCCTGCTGTAGGACACAGGAACATGTTGTAGGTTAGTCTGCCTGCAGTTCTCTCATAACCATGCCTGTGCCCGGCCATGGACCTTGCTGAATTGGACCCTGATCTGTGGGCTGTCTTCCCAGCTTGACCTTGGACCTGACTGTCACTATACCAGCCCGGGCCCCAAGGACCCATTTGGAGAACGCTGACACCACCCAGGAAGGTGCATGACCTACAGATCCCTCAGCAGCAACCTGCTCAGAAAAGCTGTTCTGGAGCAGCACACCGAGGCAGAGGAACCCCGAAGTGTGCTCCTTACAAGGTATGGATAAAGGAACGATAGGAAGCTGTGCTAGTTATGTCATCTGTATCAGACTGCAACAGAGAAGTAGCAGACAACATTAGGTTTTGTGGGACATCACCAAAAGACTAGCTTAGTAGGTGACACCGTGTTTGTTGTGACTAAAAGTAGTCTGTTTAAAAAAAAACAACAACAAAACCCAACAAAAACAAACCCATGTGTTTTTAATTGCATTACTGCTATTTTCCTTCATCTCTGTTTTGGTCCCTGGCCAAGACATGGAAAAACACCCAGGTGGCAAACAATGTCCTTTCTGACAGACAGATAACCAAGATGGCCAAAAGGAGAGGACAGGTGATAAGAAAGGGATGGGCAACATTAGGTGGGGGCTGAGCAAAGACCAGAGTCACAGAGCTCTAGGGAACTGGACTATTGGGAGTAGTGTGAGTAAGAACCATGTTCATGTTCAGCAGATGGCACCAAAGTGTGGTGGGAGAAGCACACAGTGGTGTTAGGAATTGTTTCACAGTTGTGAGCTGTTAATCCATGGCTAGTAGAGGCGGGGGAAAAACCCCAAAACTTCAAGACTGTCTACATGATGGAAGAGCAATGCTGATTGTTCAGTAACTAATGATCTGGAATATTTGACTCATTAATGCAGAAATACAGTGGGTCATACCATTCTGAGATGAGGTCAGTTTCTTCAAGAAACATCGGCAAATGGTGCAGCTCCCACAGCCCAGGTGGCTTTCCCTAAGCTTACATGTAGGTCATCCATGCAAAATCACATGCATCGTGGCAGAAAACTAAGATTTTACAGGATAGTCAAACTAGGTTAGGTTCTTTCTTTTTCATGTGCACTGAGCACCAGACACAGTGTTCAGCCTACATACACCTATCATGTTCCTCACACCGAGAGACACCTACATCCCCTTCTCTAGAATGAAGCAGACGTTCTTTGCATTTACGGCAAACTCTGAATTCATTCACAGAGCATCACGTTGCTGCTGTGGAACTGAGGAAGGAAACCTGAGCTAAAGCAGCTGCCCCTTCTACTGAAGTTTCGGAGAGATGCCATGGTGCCTCCACGTGGGAAGACTTGCCTCATTCATCCATAGGCAGAACCACCTCCTCATTTCTTTGGCAGCCACAGAAGCAGCTCCTTTTTATCCCCTCTCCCTATGGGACCTATGAGTGTGAAAAAAGTACTGAGCCATGTGAAAGCATTTGGTGATAAAATAGCCATTGCTCTCTTCATCCTCCCACAGGCAGACACTTGGGCCAGGCTGAAGATGCTGGGCAGACCATGTCCTAATACCCATCTGTCAGGGATTATCTGTAAGAGGCGTAATTTTGTACCTAAACCGTAATCCCTCTTTGCAGAGTGGTTTCAACTTTTGGGCAAAACTTTGACTTTTATTCCACCCACAAAAATTGTCTCGAGTATATACTAGTGATGTTTAATGTCAGGAACACAGCAATCATTTTATAAACTATGGCTATAACCACATATATTTCAAAATGCTTTAATCAATTAAATTATTTGCAGATTACATCCCATATTGGAATTCCACTGTCTCATCTTTTAACTATCACTTCAAAAATTGTGAAGCTAACAGAAATAAATTCTTTCAAATCCTTAGTAATCCTTTATCTTTTTAGTTTTCTTACAGAGACTTACAAATGGCACAGAGTGTAAGTTAGCTATTTTTAAATGATACTTGTCTTTTATCAGTTATTTGCCTTCCAAAGAAAAAAAATCCAGTTTTGAACTTTGCAATGTGTAAAATTGATTTTTAAATGCAAAGAGGGTTATTTTATCTTCTTTTGGTGAAGAAATAGGATGATTGTGATAATGCAAAGATAAGTCTTTCATCGAGGATAATACATAAAAAAGTAATTGATAATTTTCTTAGATCTTACTATTTATGATTTGTTAGTTGCCCTTTCTAATTGGTGATAATTGATTTTAATAAATTAATTACTAAGACAGATAACACAGATAATTTCCATGAAACTACTTTAAATCCTTTGTTATAATTTTATCCGAGTTCTCTTATAGGTTAAAAATACCCATTAATGAGATGCAAGCCAATTATAGTCTGGCATAAATAATAACAGTATTGAACATGATGTACAGGCTGCATGTAAAATTTGGGATTAAGGAACGAATTTAAGGCTATGAACTTCACAGTTTGGTTTCTTTGAGGTTCTCTGGTGTTTGGTTTCAATGTTACAGGTTTACATTATCCAAGCTTTGAGATTATTTGAAAAGCTCTGAATTTCAAAGTAAAATACACATAGAATTTATATAATTGCCAATCATAGAATCATTGAATCATAGAACAGTTTGGGTTGGAAGGGACCTTTAAAGGTCATCTAGTCCAACCCCCCTGCAATGAGCAGGGACATCTTCAACTAGATCAGGTTGCTCAGAGCCCTGTCCAACCTGACCTTGAATGTTTCCAGGGATGGGGCATCTACCAGCTCTCTGGGCAACCTGTTCCAGTGTTCCACTACCCAAATAATATCCTGTTTACATGTGAAAAGAGGGATGTTAATGTATAAGCATATTAGATTCCAATCTGAACAAACCCCCATGCCTCTCTTTGGGTCTATGTGAGTGTGAGTTTTAAATGGATTGTCAAGAGCTCTTGAGAAAAAAATCATGGCAGCAAGGAATATTACGGAATATAGCTGCAGCTTTTTTTGGCCACCCACGGACTGTAAGAGGCTATTTTGGTCTCCATCATTTCCCCAGTCAGATTTTCAGATTACAAACCATGGTGACAAATGACACATTATTTTATATAAGTGTGCCAGATACTGGTAAATCAAATATTTTCTTGAAGCATAGTTTAGACTAGTTGTGGGAAAATAAGAGGGAATATGTTCCTAGAGTTTTCTGGTCTCAGTTGTGTGGATTAGTACCAGTCTGTGAATAGAAATTAAAAATAATACCAAGTCGTCAGAAACTGGGAATGTGCTCTGCATTTGTAATTCAATATAGGGAGCACTAAGGTGCTTATAGATGACCTTGTGACCTACTTATCATAAAGCATGTGACACTTGTCCTTGAGGGAGTTACATGTGATATTCTGATTGCTGTCTTTTCCAGCAGTGGATATTGAAAATAGATTAATTATTCTCATAGAGTCAATGAAAAACCCATCAGTGCTACACGTTTCACTTCAGTTTCTTTAATATTCTTCTTACAGACTGATAATATCTTTTTATTAAGTGTTTTTATGTGACTAAATAAGACCTGATACTTTGTAAGAACTAAAAAGACATCTAGAGATCTATTAAAGGCACTTTGTCACTGAAAAAAAGAGTGCTTGTAAATGAACATCAACCATGCTTGGTTTCAGGTACAGATTTTCATATTCAAAATAGGAGTATACCTTGCCTTCATTTGCAGACTGAGGTGTGTGCTTCATATTGCTGATGACTCAAAATTGATAAAGAGGAAGGTTCTGTCAAGGCAAAAACAGGTAACAGTGAAGAGCCACGATGTGTTCCCAGAGATGCTAGGACCTGCTACATGAATGTAAAACCCACTGTTGCAGTGATCTTGGGTAAAAAGGCTTCCCCTTCTGCTCCCCAAAGCATCTGTAACATTTGCCTTATATATTCATCTTAATTGTCCACTACTGCAGGTAGTTTCTTTCCCCATGCACTTTTTCAAAGCCTTAGTTCTCAGCTCTTCACTTCCCAGTGCTGTCACAGCGAGGATTATGTGTGACAGACGTACGCACCAGTGTTTGGCTGCCAAATGTCAGAATCGCTGCCCACAATCAAAGTGAACTATACTTCACGGAGAAAAAAGAGATTGGGTACTGTAATAATTTTGCTAAGGGGAAAGAAGACAAATGACCTCTTGCAGATAGATATTTTTACAAAGGATGTCACTCGCTTTCTTGTTGGGTGACTTTCTTCCTTTCATTCCCATCTTTTTTAAACAACGCCATTTTATCTTCATGCTTAGCCTCTATTTCTTCCATTTTTAATGCTATTCCTCCTCTGGCACTCCATCCTTGTTGGTGACTTGCATGCTGCCAGTCTGATGAAGCTGCAGAACTTACAACAGAGGCTAACCTACCACGAACTAATGAAGTGAAATTTCTTAGTTAGCATTGCCCATACTACACAAAACCAATTCTGGCTCACCCACTCTGACTTTAAATGTTGATTCATGCTCTTGGCTACATCCTAAGCTCACCTGAAATCTGATTTCTGTATATATAAGAATCTTGTGTTTGTGCAGCCCGAAGCAAAAATACAACACAAAATTAACCTTTTAATCATATGTAAAACTGGCAGTCACACTTATTTCATACAATCATGTAGCATCAATTTGATAATAATTAAAAATATCACACACAGTTTTCACCTGGTTTGGTAGAGTTCTTCTTCAGCATGTTCTTACTGCTAATGAAACTTGGAACTAACACATATGTATTCTAATAAATGCAGGAATAGTTTGAAAGATCCTGCAGTGAAAATTGTAACAACTTCCTCTTGTGAAAATCAAACTTTCTTGCTTGCTTAAATGATCCTACTCTTCATCGTCACACAAAGAAAAAAGAGAGAGGTCTTCATGAAAGATGATGGATTTTCCTACAGGTGAGGGACCATGGCATGTACCATTAATCTATACACAGGTTTGGGAGTGGTATTTGAAGGTGGCTTCAATACTGAAAACAGAGGAGGTTGTCTCTGTTGGAATTTGAGTGTGGGCCTGGCTTTAGTCAGGGTAGTTAAAAGATCATAAAACATTCTTTGTTTCCACTTTGTTTAAAAACTGTGCTCTCAAGGGTTGAGTGCAGACTTTCTCAGCAGGGCATGAGCAAGGAGGGTTACAGTTCTGCTTTACTTCTGCATTTGACTTTGAATAGTTTTTAGTTCATTAGATTTCACTTATTTCAATTCTCAGACATGTATTTTAATCATCCTAGTCCTAATACATGTATAGTTGTAATCATTTATTTTGTCAACCTTGTCAGGAGAACTGTCAGTTCAAACCATTCAATCTTTCAGTAGAACCACAATAGGGCAGATAATGTGGCTGGCTTGTAGCTATCAAGAACTCTGTTAACATCAATCAGTATTAAGAAACAGGGAAAAATAAGGATCTGTATCTCTAGATGAGAACTGAAGTACAAATCTGTTCAATTAGGCATGAAACCTATCACTACATATTCTCATGCATTTATCAATTCAGCACTTAACTATACTGTTCAGAGCAACTCTATTATCTTTGCATTTAGCTTGCATGAAGCCATCTTTCTAAATCCTTTTCCCCCTTTAATGGCTCACTGCACATTATTGAAGTTAGTACTTATAAAAGGAATTCATAAGGAACAAAAACATTTTTGGTTGCACCAGCATGGTGGAAGAAGACCCCTTAACTGTAAGAAGCATATGAAAATTACTTTTCATTCCGAGAAGCCTAAACGAATTAAGAGGAAAAGGGTTGGCACAGGAGTTACAGAACAGCAAAGCTCAAACTCCTTTTACTAGCCTTTTCATTTTGACCACCCTCCCTGATACCCTCACCTTGACTGCAGAATAACACTTCCAAGCGCTAAAACGGGCCCCAGACGATGCTCCCCCCATCCCCAGCCTAGCAAACGCACCCCGACGGGCCATCTCTGCCCCAAACCTCGCTGGATGGAGCAGAGGCTCCGTTGCCCTCCTGCGACAAGCCGCGGGATGTCCCTGCCCTCGTTCCCAGCTCCCCACAGCGGCGGCAGGTGGCGGTGAGGCCGCTCCGCGCCCGCCGGGGCCGGTCCGGGCTGCGGGACCCACCGCGGGAAGGCCGGGGGGGGTCGCTGCTCCCCGCCCCAGTGCAGGGGAGCGGGTTGCGGAGGGCGGCTCCGTGGGCGGCTCTCCCCGGGTTCCCTCTTCCTCCTTTTTCCCTCCTGCGTTGATTCTCCTCCTCTGCCGCAGCCTTCGGGGAGCCGGGTGGGTGCCTGGTCGCACCCGTCCGGGGGGGAGATCCGGCTCCCCCACGGCGTCCTGGGCGTATGGGATGTGTGTGCCTGCATATGTATATATAAAAATATATATACACGCACACATATATGTGTGTCCGTGTACATCGCGCTGATCTGCCGCGCTATACCGTATCATTTCAGCGCTGCCCGACGGGGAGGGCGATGCCTGCGGGCCGACCTCCGGCGGGGCGCCATGTGCCGCCGTTAGAGGCGCGGAGGTGCGGAGGACGACGGAGAGGACAACGCAGGGGCTTTAGGGAAGCACAGAGGGGCACCCCCGCCCTTTAGGCCCCTTCCTTGTCCCAGGTAGCCCGGGAGAACGGGACTCGCTGTGCTCCGGTGCGGGGCAGGGTCTGCAGAGCCGCGGCCCGGGTGAGGGGCTAGGAGACGCGGGGAGAAGGTCGCGCCCGAACCGGCCGCGCAAAGCCGGCCTGGCAAAGTGATAAACCCGGCACCACATTTCTGCCAAGCGTGGGGGTCGATGTGTGTTCTCTCAGGCGAGGCGGTCAGCCTAGACCCACTCACGCAGCCGGGCAAGTTCAGCGCAAACGGAGGCTCAATGAACCCGGAGTGGTGGTGGTGGGGCAGACAACTTTCCCGCCTGGGCACCGGCCCCAGCTCTCCAGGACCGGGGAAGGCTCGGCGGGCTCCAGGCGAGCGGGCTCCCCGGCGGCCTTGGTGGGGGACACCGCCGCCCCCCGGCGAGAGGGCAGCCGTCCCCCGGCGGGC
>VWZL01003853.1:873991-886392 GCA_013396915.1 Stercorarius parasiticus
CGGGATGGTGGACGGCGCCAGCGGCGGTTTTCAGACGTTTGGGTGCGGGGGGGTTTGTGGCCGGGATTGCAGGGGAGCCCCGCTCCAACTCTGCCAGAGTCCGCCGCCGGCATCCCGCCGGTGCGGTGCGGTGCGGTGCTTCGGCGTGGTGGCCGGGAAGGAAGCGCGGTGTCCCAGTGCTTCCCACTTGTGCAGCTGTAAGAGATGATGCCTTCTTATAGGCGTTAATATAAAATGCCTTCTCCTTTGTACTGAGTTATAACTAAATTGTAGGGTTTTCTTAATTGCCTTCCATCAGTGCTTCTTGTAAGAGAGAGGCAGGGTGCGTGCTGTCCCTTCAGACCCACGTACGGATTAAGACAGTGAACCCAGAGTTTTGATTTTTATGCCTTTAACTTTCTTGTGCCCTACCTGGTGATTTTCTTTGAGACGCTCTTGCTGTGAGGATATGGTTTGCCCAGCCTTGTTTGTTTGCTTACTTTTAGCCTGTGGATATTTGTTGCTATATTTGACATTGCTATGAAACAAAAAGTTGACTGTAATTTATTTCAGTACATGGAGTACTGTTTGCAGGCAGGGGACTAATTCTGCTCTCTGAGGAACTCCACTTCACAGGAGGAGGCCCATGGGGCCGTAATCTCTTGCTAAAAACTCTGAGAGCTCAGAGCAGACCTGTCACACTGCAAAGAATGAATTCTCGTGTTCACCTTTCAGCACTGATAGCGTAGAAGCTAAGCAGCCTGCTTTCCCGTATCTATGGAACACCTGTCTCTGAAACGCAGGGGATAGAGATGTGAATTCTGGGCAGGTTTGGGAGAGACAGAACTTCAGACAGTGTTTGATTAAGTTTGCTCTTATTGATTTCCTTGGTGTCTTCTCTGTGAGTCTGAAAACTACAATCTTTTACAGTGACCTTGATATATGTTCTGTTCTAACATGAAAGCAGCACAGAATAAAAGCATTTACACAGATTTATAGCTGAGCTCTGACATTTCACTAAGAGCTCAGTCAGTTCCAGTGAACGTGGTAGTTTCATGAAGGGCACTGGGCATGGCGTGTGTATAGGAAATAACTTGGGGAAATAACTTGCTAATAGTGATGAAAGTGTAAGTCGCAGTGTTGGAGGCATATGGTGCTGCAGAAATGTCACTGTGTGTGAAATGTTTACTGAGTTTTGGATATTTCATTTTCTAATCAGTGAGATCTCTAGTGAAAGGGGTGCGTGGGTGTGTGTGGCAATCACGGAGCTTCCCAGGTTAATGCACTTTGATTTGTCAGCAGTGAGAGATCTTTTTTATGCACCGAAATACACATTTTGACACAGATGCAATATTGACATAAGAAGATTAAAAGTTGTTGGGTTGTCAGTATGGTGAACATGTAACTAACTCAAGTTTATAGCAGAAAGATAAAGTAAGCCTTTCCTGTAATGGTGGATGAAGCTCACTGTGGGTAAGCGGCTGAGAGGAGTGTAATTTGTTTCAGTGTGGTTTACAGAGAGCGTTCCTCTGGTTCATATTTCTTTGAAGATACTGTGAAACACAATTAGAATAACTGTTGCTAGACAGTGGGATGCAGATCTATCCATTAGTTAAAACACTCAGCTGCTTCTGTGTCACATCAAAAAAAGTATAGTTTTTAGCAAAGTCTACCTATGGTTTTATTGTAGTAATTCCTCCCTCTGTTGCAGAGTGGCAGGCTTTCGCTAGGCATGTGCAAGGGAGATCATAAAACACTGAAGCATGCACTGATCTGGAATTCATTTTGGCTAGATATTGCATTTGAGGTTTCCACAATTAAAATAAGTAACTGCTTATAACTAATTATGTAAATCAACTGGGTTTACAAATTGTATCATCTTTGTCACTTCTAATGCGTGTTTACAGAGCCATTTTCTTCCTTTTCTTTTTAGTCCTTCAAATTAATCTAATGCTATACTCACTCTTTGCCTGGAGAGGAAGAGAACATAATTTAATGATGTATCACTTGGCTTTTGCAGTATCTTGTCCCATAGCTATAAGATAATCTAATGAAGGTCCCCATCACTGAATTAAAGAACACGGTGCTCTAGACTTTCACTTACAGCCAGGTTTTCACTCTGTTACATGGCTGAAGAGCCGAGTTTTCACAGGGTCTAAAAGAAAAAAAGAAACGTTTCTTTTCTATTAGAAACTTGAAAAGAAAGGGGAAGGTAAGGCCTGAGGTCTTTAAGGATATAATTAAAAGCAGCGACTTCTAAGATATTAATCAAACCCCTTTGTCTTCACATATTTTCTTTGTATTTTACTTGATACTTGTCAGAAAGCCTTTCTGCATATTTGTATTTCAGTTTAAAATGTGTGTAGTTCTTTATCTTAAAAACTCAGGAGTGGCCATCATACAGTTCACTGTAAGGCTATTGTAGTATCCTCTTTAATGTTCTGTATTCCAGTTTGCTTGTATCTTTTGAATCAGAGATTTCCAAAGTACAGTATATTCAACTTTATACCATGCATTTTTATTTTAATACTATGCAAATCCCTTTAATAGAGAAGATGTTGACCCGATTCAGAAATTTCAGGGCAAGCTCAGAGATTATATTTCTTTCCTGATTTTTTTCATGTTTCCTCAGACATGCTGTTTGGCTTGTCAGGCATAACTTTCATGAACTGACAGAAAGAGCTGTAAGCAAAATTAAACATACCAACAGTTAAGCATGGTTTTTCGATTCGATTTGAGTGTGTAATTTCTATTTATTCATCTTAAATCGAATATTAAGACAAACAAACAAGAGCTGTAGTCTGCTCTCAGTTCTTACCTCTGAAGTGCTCAGATAAGTACCATTTCTTCCTGCTTGTAATTTAGTGCTGGTCCTTGTGCCTGAGCTACTAGGAAAACTGTGATACTGTCAGTATTTCTTGCCAGTAGTCATCGCCAGGTCTGCTTGCATGCATTGTTAAAAATGTAAGGAGTTGTAGTGAATGATAAGAAACGTCAAATGGATTTAATGTGTCTTTCTTGGCCCTTCTCATGTCTGTCCTTTCAGTTCAGGTTTCTAGGGAGAGAACTGAATGTGGGTGGGTTGAATCCAAATTTGAGTCTGCTGCATCAACATGTACCTCTGGCAGTCTGCTGTGACATTGGCTCGGCATGATTACCCAGTTGACCTTCTGTATTTGCCGTAAGTTTTACCTACCAGAACTGGAAGAGTCAGAAAGCCTTACTGTCGTCGTGGCCAACCTAAATTTTCTGCATTCCTGTTGCAGATTAGAGGAAGGAGAGGAAGCATACATTAAAAAAAACAAACCCAAACCAGATCATGCCTCAAAGACACAACTCTAATCAACACCAGGGAATGCAGTGGAGGCACAGCCAGTGAAATTCACATACATATTTAATTATCCAAGGGAGAAATTATTATCCATGTTGAGAGATTGCTTTAGTAGGTGATGTGTCTACTCCTTATCAAGAAGAGGAGCTACATGACATGGAAGCAAAGTTTTTTTTCCACTGCACCCTTCAGATGTATCTGTCACTGTCGTTTGAGACTCTGAGCCTTATCTTCAGCAATTAGCTCGAGTTGGCCAAAAAAGTTAGAACGCTCAGTTGTGTGATGAGTCTGGCGGCGCAGGAGCCAGGGGCTGGGTTGTTTCCTGCGGACTCTTCAATTTATTAAAATAATGAGTAGAGGGAAACTAATCAAGAAGAGTGTTTGGGATAAGATTAATTTCATGACGTTCTCCAGTTTGACTTGGGTAGTGTTGGACAAACCCCTTAAAGTTCTTCACTCTCATATTATTTGAGTTACATTTGTATAATTGTTCTAAAAGATGGGGTTGGGGTTTTGCACATGAGGCCAAAACATGGATAAATGATACTGCTAGACAAGGTTTGCTGCCACTCAGGTATTCAGAATGACTTGAATGGTAAGGCATGGGTGGTTTGTGGAAAGCTGTGCTGTACCTTCTGTACACTTCTACCACTGTGAAAAGCAGGAAGTCCCCCATGCCAGGAGCTGAACAAAGTCTTGCCCTGAGGCTGGAAGTGGATGTTCCTGGAATGGAACAAGCCCTGAAGCAGAGTGAAAATCCCACACTAATGTTCACAGGGGGCTTTTCAACGGCCACTGAAATTCCTGTGCGAGATGTGGTTGAGGTAAAGGCACTGATATTTTACTGCTTTAATACTGGCACTGATACTGAGTCTGTGAAAGAACTCATGGCATCAGAGATGCTGTGAGTGCAATTGATTGTTGGCTCAGTTGATTATTCTGCAGATAGTTACCATCAAGATCTCATCTAAAGAGTGTTGGATTTTTTTATTTTTTTCCTATGAAGTATTTGTTACTTGCTGTTAGATTTGGGTGTTCCTTCCCTGATCGGGTGAGACTGTGGTTCAAAGGTGTGCTTTTAAAGCTGATGACATCAGGCACTTCTGAAGTGTTTGTTGCTTGGAGCTTCTGAGGTAGCATTGTCAGAGGAGAAAGTTTGGGTTTATTATATTTGTTGTTCAGTCTCAATGTATTTTTTCAAATAGTGGACAGTCTACTGGCTTTATTGTTGAAGACATTAGAAATTATTCTGTAATGACTTTATAATGTTGAAATTATAAAATTTAAGTAAATTTTATATTGCTTTATATTTAAATAGACTTACATTTAACAGTGAGCAAAAGCTTGTTTGAATGAAATAAAACACATGCCTTTTTTCCCTCCACCTGTTACATTAAATTTATTTTAAAGAATATGGCTATCCATAAAGAAGTAATAATGGGAGTGCTGTTGATGATACTCATTTTTCTTCCCCTTTCTGTCAAAAACTAAAGGGAATTTGAAATCGTCCTGTACAGATGCCAGAATCTGACAAGTGATAGTAATCCTACCCTCTGATTCTTTCTTGGTGTAAAGACTATTTTGTTATTTTTATTGAATTTAGTATAAAAATGTCACTGATTTCAACAGGTATAATATTAAGTTCTTGGAAATCTTTTCAAAGTTTGATATTCATACATAATATAGTTGTTAATATTTGCCGTGCCATAAAGCATTGATTCTTAATTACAGATCTGTTTCTGAAATTCTTCTTATGAAATGCTGTGCTATTTCTAAATATAGGTTAATTCAAAATTATGTGAGATAGCTTTTCCTAGTTGCTCCATGTGGCAAATGTTTTGATTGACTATTTTAACAGTTGTGAATAATGAACTGTATGTTTCTGCTTCTGCAACACAAATGGACATTGATTTTCTTTGGCTTGCTTTTGACCCCTAAAGAAGTAAAGCAATTAGAATTATGCTTGTAAGAGAACTCTCTTCTCTCTGTCCTATCATTTAATATATATTATAAAAAGCTTTTGAGAACTGATCTACGTTAATCAGATTTTTTTTTTTCAAGTGAAAAAGGAGGGGAAAATCATCAGCATTACAATTGTCTTGCAGCTCTCAGTTTCATCACGCACAGCTGTCTGCCTGTATCCATTACCGGTTGGTATCGCAGCTGTATGTTCCTGAATGCAGCAGAATTTACAAACAGTTCTTCACACAACTGTTGTAATCAGCTATTAAATGGCAAACATTTATGTGGCAATATAAGGGTTTGGTCCATGCAGAGCAGTTGCTGTCATGTAGCAAAACACAGAGATGCATGTGTAGAGCTCTTCATTGAGGATAGATTTTGAATAAAAATCAGCGTCAGACCTGTGTCTCTATGGGTTTTAACATTTGGAGTGCCTTCATTCTCATTCTGTGGGTTATGTGTTATGCTTTTTTATGAAACAACTTTATGAACACAGAAAGTAATATATAATCAAAAGTAGTCTTTTCAAAATCAGCGTTAGGCTTTAATAGCATGGAAGAATGGATGTAAAAGCAAACTGGGGTTGCAGTTCCGAGGAGCTGGAGCAGTTAATGCGTTATGAATGGGGCATGATTGGCCACTGCCAGGGGTGCAGCTAGTGGCAGGGTTCCCTGTCGGCAAACTAAGCAACTCCACTAATGTAAGTGCAAAAATAGCTACTGTATTGCTTTTTCAGCTGAAGGAACTTCTCAATCAAATACAGTGACATTCGCAAAGGAATTTTACTGGAGGAAGCCTGCTGTAACTGTGCTGGACGTTTCCAGGCAAAGTACATAGAAATCATGACAGCACCTGAAGATTATCACCTCTCATTTTTCTTTAACTGCCTGAGATTAGGAAGGACCTTCACGGACAAATAGGGAATTTCGTTCTACACTACGTCATTAGCCTTTCAGCTAGTTAATTCTCAAGCATCAATAGTAATGGTTCATCATATGCTTCTTTTCACAAGTTACTGTTTTATGCAGTTGTGAGGTTGTCTGAGCTGTTTTCTTGGGATGTCTTAATTAAAATTACCTACATTTCAGGTTATTCATCTGTTTCATACAGCAGCTTTTCTTTTCACTACATTAAATAGTAATCTGAGCTGGTCTTACTGATCAGTCATTATACATTCTTTTTGACATGTTATTATCGATGTCCTCAATGCCATTTATACACCTATATATGTTTGCAAAGTTTTCTTGTTAGTTTAAGAAAACCTCACCTTCCTATTTTTGGGATATGGACTATATGATTAGTCATTGCATGCTTTGATTAATGCAGAAATCCAGTTGTTAACAGTGATTTGATATTGCCATTTATTGCTATGCTCCTACACAACATGCACTTTCATGTACCTCTTACTGCCTCTTTTTTAACCTCTCATAATGACATTAGAATGCTTTTTCCTGGAATGAAAATCTCAGTGTTAATCTCAAGCATTATTTATTTTCCTCATGGAGTACATTTTGCATCCAATTGATTCTGTAGTTTTTTGTACAGCTCTGCTTTTGTATGTCTATGGACAACTCTTTATTTACACTTTTTCTGTTAAGTTCATACATAGTATACAGACCCATATTTTTGAGCATTGAACAAGATTACTTATGTCATTACTTTTAAGTGTATTTTAAAGTTTCAACCCTGAACTAGCTCATTTTTGCCTGAAAATGATAATTTGGCCTGATACAACTTTATTGTTTTCAGCAAGGAAATAAGGGATATTGAGGATATAGTTTGAATAGATAGAAAAATTAGATTTAGTGTAGACTGTTACACTCTAGACCTTATTATGTCACATTTGGGGAGGAGTAGAAAGCCTGCTTGATCCAATCCGTTACCCTGTTGTGTTGTTGCTGTATTGAATATTGTCTTTAAAAAAAAGCTGATAATGTGCCCAAGTTCGTAATCTTAAAATAGTTGCTGTACAACTACTGATTCTTATCAAAAGTAATATGGGAAATTCTACAAAGCAGGAAAGACGCTAACATTCAGATTGGGTGATTTATTTGGTTAAGGAAGAAATCTCTTATTCTGAGAGAGAGAGATAGCCCTCAGATTCCTGTTAGGCAGAGGAAGCAAGTGTGGGGATGATGGTAAACTCAGGATTTTTTTTCAATATCAAAGGATCTGATCCTTAAATAAATGCTTTGTTAAAATGGAGTGAAAAGAGGAGTTGTATCCAGTGTGGCTGAATGGCCAGCACAGGGGGAGGACATCCAGCTCTGAGAGCGTCATCAGGCAATTGACCTGAATCTCTGCTCCCTCAGCCTCCAGGCTTTGCGGCTGAGATGTTTGGAAGAAAGTATGGGATGTCAGTATTTGAGCACTGGAGAAAGGCTCTCGTAGCATTTTTTGTTTAGCTCTTTATTTCAGCCTTGTGAAACCAATAGATTCAAGACAGCCTGTTTTTGTGTAGGTAGCAAACCCGATCAGAGTGATGTGGACAAGCTCCTGTGAAGCTCTTGCACCTAGAATAATGGATTTAAGGAATTCGCAGGCTGGTATAGCTTCCTCCTAAACTCCAGACACCCAGTGGGGTTTAGGATTGCATGATGCTGTGTTTTAGAGGAAGAGTTTCTCTCCAGTCTATACAGGCCAGCACTTTTGCAAGAGGCAGTCCTCAGAATATGGCACCTGCTTCATCACATGACATTATTTTCTAACAAACTTTTCTTACACGAGTGTTTGCTACAGTAGATCCAAACTCGAGTGCCTTTTGGTCGTTTTGTTCTTTGTTCAGTTTCAGGAGATGTTTATATTCTCAAACATTATGAAGAAACATGATGCCTACCTATCCTGAAAAAGTGTATCAGAGAAGAATCAAATATGTTTTCTACTGGGCAGCAGTAGCGAAAGATTAAGACCTGATCTGAAGTCCCTGTTTGAGAAATATCCCCAGACTTAGTGTCTACCCCTCTAGGACTGAAGGGGACAAGCTACAATAACTTGTCGCAGGAAATCCCAGTTAGGAACCTGCATATACAGATGAACTTATATGTGCTTTATTTGTAGAAGATGTGGTGTGCCTGCCCACCTTAGGTGTTATAATTTTTTATGCAGGGAGAGGTAATACCTTTAATGGGAATTCCTCACCCTAACTATTCATACTATGGTAGAGCCAGGAGGTATTATCTGAATGTCAACACTCAAACCTTAAAGAAACCTATAAGCATCTTTTCCCTACTTCCTTCTTAAAGGAATTCATTTACATAAAGCTTTCCTTGTGTCAGTGAAATGTTTACCAAGTAGAGCAGAAGCTTTTAATGGCTTATAATGTGTTATGAAGGGCAGTAGTAATGACCATTCAGCAGATATTGCTACAAGCTCATTAAGTGTTACAAGATGCAGAAAAGATGTCACATACAGGTGTTCATTAGAAAGAATGATAGTAGGTGTTTAAGGATACTGATAGGGAACTCCGTTGGTTTTCACTCTGTTTTTTTTTTTTTTTTTTGCCACCTTTTACTCTCAGGAGCATAAAATGACATAACACTTTCTCCATTAGCTACTGCATGGTACTACTGACCACCACGTGTATACAGCAGTATGCCTTCCATACAGTTCTTCGATGTCTGCAGGACTGTAAGCCTGATATCACCAGTAGCTGGGGTCATAAATGTATAAATAGACTGTATGAAAGAAGGCAGAAAAATATGGTGGGATTGCTTTTGCATTCTTTATGCTGTGATAGTGAGAGGTTATGTATGACCCTTGAAAAGAGGAAAAGGTGAATAGCTGCATTTCTAGACAAAGCAGAGAGAGAACTGCAAGAAGGACAGAAGCAAGATGTTTGATGAGAGAGCTGCTGCCCATGTTCTTGAGGGGAAAGTGGTGCTTCCCAAGACTGCAACTGTTCAGTAATATTCAGAATTATGTTCTTGAAATGTTGACCTGCTACCCATGCAGAAGAGTTCTGCGGCAGGCATGTTCCCTGTCCATATGAGAAATGTCTGGGAAAGACTGTATCTATGTCATAGTTCTCCAAAAGTCCCATAAGTTCCCCATATTTAAAGCTGGACCTCACGCACAGGGATTCAGTTGCATCCTTAGATGGATCACTCACTTCTGTGGGTCCATTTGGGGATGTAGTTGATATACTGTGGTTCTTCAGGCTAGCTGAGGTTGGCCTTGGTGCAACAGAAGCAAAATGGAAATTGGTGAGGGTCTCATGCTGTCTCATGTTAGGAGAGATGCAAAAATGGCATCATCAGGATTTCTCTTCCTTTTTTGCCCTGCCACACGTGCATATACATGTAACTCTGTCTCAAGATAAATGCTGTGATAAATTGGGCTTCATACACACACCTGTTCTTACAATAGACTCCTATAGTGCTCAGAAGCCTGTGGAGACTAAGCAGAGTTATGGATCTCATTTCACAATTCTAATTTCCTTAGGAAAATTGTCTGGGCACCTTCCTTTCCAGCAAGTAGAGCTGGAACAAATAGCTGGAACCACCTCCACAGGCAACTGTAAAGTGTAAAATTAAGATTGTGAGCTTTCTAAATACTAATTCTGCTTCAGAGAAAGTAGATGAGAATGAGGCTGCTTTCATGGATCAAGTGTCAATATTACTCCAGTTACAAAGTGATACACAAGATCAACTTAAATTCCTCATTTTATGGCAGCAGAATTGTCTTTTCTGGATGGAGAGAAGTATTTTACATCTTCCTACATATGGAATCTCTCTCTGCAGGCATTTAAAGCACTGGAAAAACCTCTGCACAAAAACTCACGAAAACCATGCAGTACTTTGAAATTTTGCAGTTACAGCTAAATGTCACTTTCTGCAGGTTAATGGCATGTAAATAGCTTGAGATGCTTCTGCAGGGAAAGCTAGTCCTTTATTTTTAAAAATACACATCTGTAGTAGTAACATGTATTTATGAGTGTATAAACTGTCCTGCTGTGTGTTCAAAACCTATGGTTTTGCCCAAAACACTGGTCTGTTTGTTCATCAAAGCTTTTTGTTAGCTTAAAAAGAAGGTATAATTGCTTAAATACCATCTTTTGTTTGATTTTTTTTTAACACCCTCCATCTGAAATACACTCTTGTATTTAGAAATTATGAGATACAACCTGAAAACATGCTTTAAGTACCACAAGAGTAATGCTAGACATCAAAATTATGGTCTCTCATACAAGCCAATTGTTTTCACAGTACTGGGGCACATTTGGGAAGCAGATTAGGGGTAGTGTTTGACCTTTGAGTTTTTGACTGTGCAAACAAATCCAGTATAGTGAATGCACATGCAAGATGCTCTAGGTCAGGAATAATTGTATGTACCAATAACACCTATGCAGCCTTCCATTTAGGATGAGGGTCCCTTTAGAGTTTGCATGACAAATCTCCAGAGGGATGTTTAAAACTCTAAAATAAAGGAAAATAAAAATAAATAAAGTAATTTATAATAATAACTACTGTAGGCAGAGTCACAGATCAGTGCAATTTGCAGCCATAAGGCTGGCTTGAGGAACTGACAGCCAGGTTCTTGTTCCCAAACGTGCAGAGAGGCCTAGCCATGATGTACTGATTAATGCTAATTGAGAAGGGACCGTTACCTTCTCATTTGTCCCACTGTTTTTCCTTCGCCTGATTGATCCATACGTCAGGGTGAATTTAAGCTCTGGACCTAGAGTCTCTAGATCTAGCATTTAAACATTCACAGTAATTCTATATGACATTGGTTCTGGTGATGTCTTTTTTGTGTGTATTGGGTGAATGGGAGGTTGTCCAAAAAGTGGTCTTTCTCTCAACTCCAGTATGTTTTTTTGGGGCGGTTTTCAAAGGTGGTTTCTTATGGTTATACTTCCTAGGCTGTGAAAATTCATATTTGAAGTAATGATTCTAATTTTTCATCTGCCTGTGTATACTGCATTATTTTTGTAGTGTTGATTCTAATTTTTCTGCTTGTGTTTACTGTATTATTTGTGCAGTGTTGATTAATACAGTCAAGAAGAAAACTGAGAAGAGCCAGAGTTAGCTTTTGTGCCAAAGTCTGGGGTCCAGGAAAGAAGCCTGAAAGTTTAACCAAAACAAAGATTGTTGTTATGGGTCATAAAATATAAATTTTTAATTTTTTTTTAAGATGGAAAACTTGGTGCGTTACATGCAGCAGATATCTAAAGTGAAGGATACTGCTGCTCATAATCAGAAGGCTCCTCAGTCCTGTAGCTGCTGAAAAGTAGACACTGTGTTGTTGTTCTCTGTATAGAGAAGTGGTTTTTGGGATAATCCTCATGGTAGTCATACTGCTGATTTCCCCAGCAGCCTGCATGCGCTTGCTTGGAACAAGAGTGCAGGTGTTTTCTAAGGGCATGACAGGCATGATGTGTGACTGAATCGGCTCGGTCTTCCTCGACCACAGAGAGGATGTTCTTCTACCGCAAGCTCAGTTTTCATCAGTTTGGGAAGCCTTTGATTTACTGAAATACGCAAAGCAGCTTCTGAAGTGTGAAATGATTTGTATGATGGTGCCTTCCGTCTGAGTAGCTACCTGGTGTCTGGGGCCTTGCAGGAGTGCTCCTGTTAAAACAATATAGAAGATGCATATCAGAGATTTCTGTGGTGGCACCCTTTTTATTTACAAAGGTTGGACATAATATTTCTGTTAAAGGTGAGTGAACACGCTGCAGTTAGTTGCTTGTGGCAAAAACCACCTTTGGGGTAAGTGTTGTGCCCACAAAGCTTGGGCTCTGTTTTTCTCACAACCGTGACTGACTGTCGTGGCTTGGGCTGGGCTGGCCACAAAAATGAATGGCAGATGCTCTCTAACTTCTCTCCCAAGTGAGAGAAGGATGAGAGAGAAAGAGGCATGAGTTTAAAAGAAACTACTTTAAAGATATATTAATAAAATGATAAAAAAGAAAATATAATATTAATAAGAAAATAATGAAAAATATGCAATAGATACAAAACCCTATCAAGCTCCCAGGATGACGATTACATCACCAGCGGGCACTGGGAAAGTTCCAGACTGGACTCAGTGACGGATGGGACCTGAACTCAGGAACTGCATTCCGGAAGGCACGGACTGGGATCAAGGGCAGACGAACAGATTCCTCCTCAGACGCCGGCCATTGAAG
>VWZL01003853.1:887975-935702 GCA_013396915.1 Stercorarius parasiticus
AAATATAATATTAATAAGAAAATAATGAAAAATATACAATAGATACAAAACCCTATCAAGCTCCCAGGATGACGATTACATCACCAGCAGGCACTGGGAAAGTTCCAGACTGGACTCAGTGACGGATGGGACCTGAACTCAGGAACTGCATTCCGGAAGGCACGGACTGGGATCAAGGGCAGACGAACAGATTCCTCCTCAGACGCCGGCCATTGAAGGAAGAGGGCTGACCCTTTGATCCCTCAGTGTTTATACTGAGCATGAGGCAGATGGGATGGAATACCCTGTTGGTCAGTTTTGGGTCACCTGTCCTGTCTGCTCCTCTCTGCAGGTGCGAACCCTCTACGCTCTTCTGCTTCTGACCCTCCAATGCGGGTTGGAAGTTACAGCTAGCAAAGTTAGCTGACCTTAGTTGTTATAGCAGTAAGCATAAGCAGGAGCCTCTCTGTGTGCCATTCCTTGGTGTTAATTATAAACAAGGCCTTACCACTCTGAAAGCAGACTACTATCTGAAAAATACTCCATTAATTTCAGAGAGCTCAGTTAGTTAGAAGAGGCTTAGCTGAAAAGTAAAACTACAGAAAAGAAAATTGGTTCTGTTTTACCTTAAACCAGGACACTGATATGGTATCTCTCCCTGTCTCCCTGCTTGCATGCTGTGGCCCATCAAGCCTTAGGTCCTGCATTTGCAGTCAGTCAACACCAGAAAGGCCATGCATTAGGTTCTTTCTGTCCATCTTCTTGGGTGGTAGCTTAGAGGACAGCGTCCGATTAGTCATGGTTATTTATGAGATTTATAGTTCTGAGTTACTTCCTGGAAACCTGTGAGATCTTCAGGATAGTAATCCTATAATGGCATGATACAATGATATAGAAGTACATAATTCAGAGAAGAATGTTTCTTTGTTGTTCCTGTGTACAGCAGTGAGCACAGATGGCATGTCTTTGAGGTACAAGGTGCCATCGTGATCGAAGTAAAAGGGACTTGAGTTACAAAGGCTATTGTCAACTTATCTGTAAAACTCAGTTGTAACGTTTGTTTCTGTTTCTGGTTACTGGCACATATATACAGAGACTATATTTCTCTTAAATTGCTGTAAGGTTTAATTTTGCTTTTCAGCCAGCTTTTCCCTGAAAGGATGGCAAAATTGTTAATTTGAGACCAACTCATTTTAATATTTTTGAGGATGGTCCCTAGTAAGAGCTTCACATTTATGATTTCCCTGCCCAGTGTTTCTGTTGTATCCTTTACAGGCTTATCACTTGACAGCATATGTTTCTAACTTATATGTGTGTATACATGTGTTTGTGATAGATACATATCTATATATCTGTGTTAAATATGATACACTAAGTGCTTGTCAGCCCTGACAGCCCTGGAATTTGGAAATCTATAATAAGCCCATCTTTGATCATGACAGTGGCCACATTACATGGCCGGATGTTCTTGTGGCTTCTTTTAGACCTACATAGAGCGCACAGTGGCCCGTGATTGTACAGGAATTGAGCCTCTTTCAGATAATTTTTCTCACACTGTGTATACCCTCCTCCAATCTATTTAGAACCACAAGTGAGGATCATCTTCCTGGCCTGTTAAATCTTCTCTTTACATGCCTCTGCTGGTTCCTCCTCCCTCACATCAAGCTGAAGCGCTCTCTTTGTTTTCAAGGGTTTTGCTTAGTAAAGCTGAGCATTAGGCACTGTATTTAGCAGCTTACTGAGATTTTTGTTCTTACCACCTGTCCACCACTGCCTGAATTGCCTGCTCTCCCCATTGAAATGTCTGTAATACATATTTTTCAGTCTCATATGAAAGTAAAAATGCTCTACTTGAAAATCTGCTTTTATAACGTTCAATTGTCATCTTAACTTCTACTAGGATGCTTGCAGATGGTTTCCATCTGGAACTGATTTCAAGCCTAAATAAGAAGTTTTTTCAGCAGTTCATTTTGAATAGTTTCATATGAATAGTTTTATTCAGTGGGATCTTAATGCCTAACTTCTGAGCAACTGAAATTTTGCCTTTTTAAATTTTTTGTCTTGTTAATCCAATAATAGAATTTACTTAATGTATACCGTTGTATATTAAAACATCCTGTCACAGAGCATGAAAATACTATTTCTTGTTTTAATACCTACACTTGAATATTTGATTTAAAACTATTTAATATAGATTCATTCAGCGAAATTGCAGATGCTTGAAGTGAATGTTTTTAGACATCTGCCTTTAGGGAGTACATACTAGACAAGGGCAGATTACCTGGAAATTTACTTTCAGCTTGATAAAACATCCCTCTTTTGTTTATGGATGAGTCTTCAGCATTTGATGGCAGTTGTGGCAGTCGTTGGTGTTAGATTCCTTGGAGTTTCCATTTGTTAACAACAGACAATTTAAAGTGCTAGTGTCAAGGGCTGATTTTAAAAGTACAGAAAAAGGACTCAAGAACAAACAGCTTGAAAAAGTGAAGTTAAAAATATCAGCTTGAATGTACAGTGAAATAAAAAAAGCAGTGAATTAGTGAAGAGAAATTTTACTCTTGAATCCAGACTGTGTAGATGTGAAGCGTGGGGAGACCCAAAAAGAAGATATGAACCTTGGTGTGTGCTGAGCCAGCTCCTGCCCGAGTCCCCATTGTGCTCATGAAGTGTTGATGTGGGCAATGAGCCCTCACCTAAGCAGTGCTGGAGGGCTGCAAAGCTGACCTACCTCCTCCCTTTGAAATAAATCTTGGCCTTTCTTTTTTTTATACTGCTTACTCTCGTCCTCAGAGTTTGTAGTCCGAAAACCACATAGCAAATGAGCTGAAAGAAAAGAGTGGTGAACCCTTCTTAACTGAAGAGAACTCGGTCCGGGAGGTGGGTTAATGTGTGGATTTTGTGGGTTGATCAGAAGCTGGGTGAACAACTGATAGTTAAACTGGTCTGTTAGTGTTTTTTTTTTCCAAATTGTCTTATCTGTAATTTAGTGGAATTTTACCCCAACCTTTTCTGTGTGTAATATTTTTTGTTACTGAAGTTTAAGAAATTTCAAAACTGTAAGTTTTAATTTAAACCTACTTGTTTCATTTTGACAGTGTCAAGTGTATGGAGTAGAGCAGGGTCTCAGCAGTGAACTGGAACTTCTGAACTGGATTTACTCGGTGATCACCGCATAGACTTGAGCAAGTCACATGTATTTCTTTTGGCTCGTTTATCACATTTAGCTTAAATTCATACTTCATGGACACATGGGTTAGTACTTTGAGACTTCATTAATGAATGGTTACATAAAGGTTTATTTCCAGTACTTAGAGACAGTGGAGGTACATAGTGTGTTAGATATCGATTTACATGCATTTTTGGTTTCTCAAAGTATTTTGCATGATCTAATAGCAAATTTCAGTATACTTGAAGTCATTGCTTTCTCTGATGTATTATTACCTTTTGGAAGAACGTTACACAAACCTGGAAAATAATTTGCTTTGTTGTAGGAGCATTTAAAATGGATTTGTCTAAATCCATTCTTGACATAAATTAAATTTGATATGAAGTCATATTTGCGCATTTTCCAGTCTCTGTCTTAAATGATACATTTTAAGGAGGAACATTTGGACGTCTTAGGATTCATGTACTATAATAAGCACTTGAAGGAATCTCTCCATGAGCATTTTACCTGTGAATAGAGTCACAACTGCTAAATAAATTTATGCTTTTTCTACTGCAGCACTGTAAAAGGAAAAAGTGGACTGTTATTTAGAGAGCTATAAATTCCCCAAATAAATTGCGTTTTGTTTGTATTTAAACAAACAGCTAAACACATGGTATTATAACCTGTGCTGCTGCTTAATTTCTGACTTTAAAAAAATTTCCTTTTCCTATGTTAGTCTTTAGTTTCAAAACGGCTATAACTCCATGGGCAAATCTGGATATGGATTCGATATGATGTTACATTTTTCCTGTTATGGGAAAGAATTAAAATAAAGCTGAAATATGAGAGTAATTTCAATGAAAGTGGAAAGATAGCCTAGTATGAGGCCAGCTGGAAAACATTGTCAAACCAACTATTAACACTTGCTTGAGCCTTGCTGGAGGCAGACTTGTGCTAGCACAGGTCTCTGGATTTAGCGCTGGCCAACACATAGACTTCTGGATCATGCACTCTTGTGCAACATAAACTTTTGAATTCCCGCTTTACTATTATTTACAGCTGGAGGTAGGTTTTTTTTTTTTGCAAAGGCATAAGATTTTGGGGTAATGATACAAGTTTACAGAAATTAAATGGTCATTAATAAGAATCAGGTGCTTTGATAAAAAACCAGGAGGAGGCTAGGATGACTTCACCATGTTACCAAACGTTAATGTTCTGGCAAGGCTTCTAATGTATTAGGCATATGTGTGTAGAATTAATGACAATTAGTGTGTAAGTAGCATAGTAGTAACAGTGTAAGAGAGTTATCCCTTTAAAAAAGCGAGAGAAGAACCATTCATTGTGATCCCATCTGTCCCACAGCACCCTGTCAGTGACTCATTCTGTATTAGCAAGCAGGTGTATTAGTTGCTGATGTGAGACATTAAACCACTTAACAACTTATGTTTTTCTATCCCTGCCCACAATATATGCTCATTAGCAAAGATTTCTAGTGCCATTGCCTTTCTCTTCCACAGCTGTCTTGTTATCATAAGGCAGCAACTGTAGTTCATATTCAGACTGCCTCACCGTTAGGGCCATGCTCTGCTTAATAAGAAGTTATTATTTCAATACAGTATTTTGGCATAGCATTGGGGATTGCAAAATGTTTTATCTTTAAATGGGATAATCCACTGTGGTCTTGCATGCATTACATTTACATAAATAGCTCTGTGGTCCCACCACTGCAGGACCTTGGTTCCTCCACAGTAGCTGGTAATTCTGCAAGCAGTGCTTTCATTTGTCTGTACTCATTTTGAGGTGGTAGGTTATCTATCAAGAATAAAAGCTCCCATCCCTCATGGATGTGTTAATTGCCAGTAGGATTAATAATGGAGACTCAGTTTTATCCAGCTATGTGTTTGCACAAAATATTTAGGAACTTTTATTGTCAGTACCACTCCCTCTGTGACCCATTTTGCTGAAAATGAGTATGGGGAAGAGACTGCAAACTCATAAAGGCTTTCGGAGATGTTCAGACGTGCAGGTATTTCTCACTCGTTCACCCTTGTGCGGGCATATACATGCAGCATGATAGCACAAAATTTATTTTCTTAGGCAATTGAATTAAAAATTAATGACAACTATGCCAATGTGTCCTTTGGTTTTCTCTTACTCTGGGTGTTTTGCATGCTATGTTGTATTTCGTAGAGTAGAACAATTGTGTATTTATAAAAAATGTATTGTAAGTCCTAGTTAAAGCTTATTGTGGCCAAATTATGATACAATTGGGCAATGCAGTTCATTAACATAGTTGGGGATATGAGACACAGGCTTCCGTTAATTTGTCTGAGTACTTTTACAGTTATGTCTGGGGGACTGTGAAATTTACTTTAGTGTTCAACAATGGGCTAAGAGAAGCCATGATCAGTGGCAGTAGGCATTTTGCAAAGAAACTGGATTTATGAACGGCTAAAAAGCTTCTGACACGTAATTCTGGGCTCTGCAGTTCATCATTATCCAATGACAAAGATTAAAGCAATTTAGAGCTTAGAAGTAGTAAACCAAGAGCTGCCCAACAAAATGTCCAAAAGCACAGGGAAGCCCTGAAACCTCATTCAAATGCACAGGGATAAACTTCCAGAACCCCTATTTGTGTTTACATATTTATTACCATTTTAACTTTTTATTTTCCTCTGACATATGTCTCTCTCCCATGCCAGATTTCCAGTCTTGGAAAGAATAGTAAACATTTCTCTCTCACAGAAAGAAGAGTCACTTTGTACTCTCATTCCTGTGGCAGTGACAGAAGATTACGTAGTGATTTTTTTTCGCTTACTAATTGGAAATACAAATTTTTCCACTTTTGAGTTTTACCGTTTGTTGGGGTTTTTTTTTGGTGATATCTAACACACTACAAGGAACTTCAGACAAATTATAAAGTTTGTTTATTGCTCCTGAATTTTCAGGGAGAAGTTGTTCCTAGAGTTATTCAGATCCTCCAATATTCATGCAGTGCTCTTGAAAATTAAATGTAGCGTTCAGACTTGCATTTTTAAACTGTGTTAAACAAATTACCTCTAGAACTGAGGGAAAAACGTCTCATTGCTAGCAAAATTGGCACAATTTGTAAATTGGCTTCGTGCTTTCTTTTGGTTTCTGTTCAAATGAAAGGTGTAAAATGCTCCTGTCTAGCTGTGTGTATTTTCTGTAAAAAGACTAAAATTTTACAATGATATATTCTAGTAAAATTGTGCTACTGGCAAAATATTAGTGCATGCATGCTATGGATCCCTGAGAAGCTGAGAGCCTTATGCTGAATTGGACTTGGGAATACTGAAAACATTTGTTCACAGGAATTTTTGGAACTGCTAAAACAAGTGTGTCAGTATAGTACGTGCTTTAGAGGCTTTTCATAAACCCTGCAAAGAAGGGAAATACCCAAATATATCTTACAGGTCAGGGCAAAAAGAGCAAAAAAGAAACCTCAAAGATAAATAATTTACCTTGGCTGTTTGAGTGCTGTGTTAGAACTGAACGCAAATGTGTAACAGAAAATGTGAAAGGTGAGGAATGTGGTCACATGCAATCTTTTCATACATTCTAAAACTGCTAATCTTAAAGGCTAATTCTGAACAAGTAACAGGATCAGTATACATAAAATTTTGTAAGCACATCCATTTTATTTAAAGAACAATTTATTTTTTTTAGGAGGAAGACTTTTTTTTTCATGTGCAGTACTAAAACACTCTGGTGGATTTACACTCCTTTTATGTCTTCATATAGGAGTAACCTGTTTTGCTGAATATATGATTTCTCATTCTTACATTTCCATCCTCTTCTAGCCACTCCGTGTGCTTTATAATAGAAAAAAAATACTTTATACTTTCTTTATATATAATTTTACTTCATACTTTGCTTTATATCAATGAAGTGAGTGAGACCTGTTATTCTCTGCTGAAGTAGCTTTTATTTACCAAAGGCTGACAAATCACTACTTTGGAGTTGGGAAACAAGTCAGACAAATTTATATCACAAATGAAAATAATGAGGTGTGTCTAATAAATTTGGAACTCAATGAAAAAAGATAAACTAAGTTCATTGGGTCTGAAGCCAAGAGCATTGCTACAGGGAGTATATAATGTGCTCTGATATCATTTCCAGTGGTAGCTTTATGAATAAGAGGATAGAACATATTAACAATTATGCCAATTATGCCAATGGCTAGGACTAAATTGAATTATAACTGCATTAACTATAGTAACAATTTTACCCTTTTCCTTTTCCTTGCAATAATGAGGAAATTGTTTTCTTTGAAAAGAAAACAAAGCAGAATATTACAAAGCAAGTACATTGTTTCATCTTTGACTATAATGAACATTCATTGGTTGATGTGGGTAATTATCTTTTTGGAAAATACCGATTTATTCAGTGAAATCTAGCCTAGGGTCTAAAACAACTGAAATACATATATTAAGCTGAGCAGTGATGACCTTGGTCATTTTAAGAAATCCATGCTAAAAGAGATGAAGGTTGATCAAAACCCTTCATACTTATTTACGTAGTTTACTAAGTATAAACAGACTTATTTCCTTATTTATTTATATAATATATAATAAAATGAGGCAGCGAGCAGTAGGAGTTCATGTGTGATGGGCTTCCACCCTTAACAGAGCTCCTTTATAATAGTTCCTGTTCCTACTCCTGTGTTCTGAACCTCTGGTGATCTTTTGGAAGCTGGCTAGGGTGACTCCAGCATGCTGAGAAAATACTGCCGTCCAGGAAATTCTTCTTTTATTGCCTTGGTAAGCTCTTCTCCACTTTTGTTATCATTGGGATGGACTTCATTTTGCTTAATGAACAGTGGGACTGGAACGGATGGGTCTTAATACAGCTTGGACCACACCGTGGAAGAAAGCTTCTTTGCCACAGCTGGGTCAGGTGGTTTTCTCCCACAGATCTTCTGCTCTGATAAACATTAAATATCTTGCTTATAAGGTGCTCAAAAGCTTTAAAAAAAAAAGACTTTCTGTTTTTATTTTGCATTCTCTTGCACTACCTCCCCAAGAAGGGCTTCAGCCCTTTATTTGGTTCCCTTAATTACAATAGTATTTTTTTACTGATTTGACATTGATGACATACATAGTCACAAAGGGCCAGAGCAACCATTAACTGTCATAAGGGAAGTGGGATGCAAAGCTGACACTAGAAAGGCACTGTTTTAGGTAGGAGCTGGTGTGCAGAAGAGGTGGCGGTGGCTGCATTACTGTGAGTTTGCAGGTGCCAGGAGCAGTGTCCTGCCACTGTCCTCCTCCCCTCCCGGACACACTGGGAGGGAAACCATCTGGTGGGAGCTGTGTGGGGGACACCACAGGTGCCAGGGCTGTTTGTGCCTGCGGTAACTCTGCTGGCTGTGCTGCCCTCCCCATCCAGCCAGCTCGAGCGCAGCGTGGTTATCATCAGGGTGCATCACTGATCCCGGCTTCCCTACTGTCTGCCTGGCTTCCTTCCTCACTGAGGTGCCTGTATGTAAGGACTGACTCCTGCATACGTTCACATGCGCCATTACTTACCTAAGTGATTGCGCCAGACTATAAATCAGTGGCAGTCATGTGGCCTCTTTGTACAGTAAGCCAATACTATCCATAACTCAAAATTAACAGTTCCTTTCTTGTACTCTTACCATGTTCTCCGGATTTCCTGGTTATGCTGTAAGTGGTCCTTTCAAAACCCCTTGCCAACCCTACTAGAACAAAGATGATAAATTGTCTAACTTCTTTTTGTGTATACTGTATGACACTCTGTTTTTTCTAAATAATCTATTGGCAGAGAAATTGCAATGAAAGCATGACTCTTTGAAACGTTCATCATGACAATTTATGATTTTTCACAAAATATTTAACTTGTGTCTGAGAACAAAAATAAACCGGATTTTAGAGATGGATTTTGATATTGCATCAGTGAGTTCATGCCACTTTTAGATGTTTCTCAGTAAAAAGGTATTTGAATCCCAGCTAATCAGAGTTGAATCAGCTCAGATGAATCGTTAGGATGCCTTCAGTTCTGAAGACGGCATGAAAGAGCTGGAGTGCAGAGCAGGTGAGGGAGGTTACCACTGAAGCTGTCTGGAAACACAGCGTGTTACAAAGACTACACAGTGTAACCTGTTTCATGTTTGTCCTTGTTGCTTCAGTGTCTCGATTAGAGCTCCGCAGAGCCCATTTTAGATCTATTGTGAATCTTTATCAGTTGTTTTGGACATCCTGACAGTCATTTTGGCTTCTACAAAGCAATGTAAAAAAAGTAAGATTTCTTTGAAAGATATTTTGGGATAATCAATTTATAGGTATTCATACTCTGCTGGTTGACAAAGAGGCAAGTTGTCCTGCTAACAACCTTTACATTACTCTGTCTTTATGTATAATACACGTCAGTAACATTTGTCATTTTTGTTTTATTCTTTTTTTTTAAAAAAAGAGATTCTTAAACTGAATTTTCAGTCTCTAGTTTGGCTTCATCAAAATCAGGAGCTTGCTTTTGGAATCATTGCCTTCCCTGGTTTTAGAGTTTTGGGGTAAAAAACGGAAGCCGATTCTGCATGTAATTCACACCCACTGAAATATGCGTTTTAACATTGCATTCGTTACGGTGATGCAAAGTTCTCCATTGTGTTAGCGGTAAACATTGAGGCACACACTGCATGCCTCTTAAGCTGCTTTGTGTCTACAATAAAAGTGTTTGTGCAGGAGCTAACATTAGTCTTAAGACAGGTTTTAAACTAGTGCAACCTTGGTATCAGGTTGGTCATGATTCTCAGCTGCTTTGCTTTTGGGGCACTAGTTCAGACCTTTGCTAAAAAGAGCATCATTTGCTGCCTTTCAGAGTGCCGCCTTGCTGGACTGGTGGCATGACAGTTCAGCTAGTCAACGGATGTTAAAATAGATTCTCTTCCCTGCGTTAGCTAGTGAGTGAAGGTGTAAGTTAAATAGGATAACACCTCATAGCTTTATCCTGGAAAATCCTCTGAAATTCCAACGTTGTATGGAATTATAACCTTGCCTGGATGTAGCATAAGACTGTGGATCATCTGAATGTTGCTGCTAAGCTCGACCGCGAGTTGTTGAATCGGACACCAAGCTGTGTTAGTTAAGAGGGCTGCCTTAGTAATACCAGCACCGTTTCACTAGTGGATACAGAGCAAATGCAGTGGGACTTTGACCCAGACTTTTTTCAGTGCTATACCTTTCCAGATCTCCTTGGCGTGTTGTCTTTTGGCTTTCTTTCCTTTCTCCTCCTCCTTTTCTCCCACCCCCGAGCTCTCGCTCTGCTCACACAGTACAGGAACAGGTTGGCTTTCTGAATGCGCTGCTTAGCCAGAAAAAATGTGCCTAAGGCCTTTTCAAGGAGTGTTGCTGCTTGTCCTTTATGCCAGAGGGTTTTGTGATGTGTCAGTTTGTCTACTGTAGAAGATAAGGTAAAGCGCCTTTAAAAAATGAAGCCTTTCAAAAATGGAAACTGTTAGCTTTAACAACAACCGAGCAGAACATAAGGAAATGTTTGCAGCTTCTGCAAACTCAGATAACTTCAGGAATGAAGTGAAATGTTGAAATTGTTTTTCCTCCACACATATTTTGGCATATCAAGAGATTTGTTTCTGAACAAAAAACCTGTACCTTGACACACTCTTACACCTTTCGTATTTCCATTTTCCTCCTTTTAAATTTATACCTATGTCTTGGCAACCAAAGCCCGTTTTTAAACAAAATGTGTTTTATTGTCATTCTCCAAAAAGTTTTACCCAACTGTAGCCACCTGTAGTTCTCCTGTGCCTTGTCACAGGCTGCCTTGCCTTCCCCTGCAGAGAAACCACCTTCTGAGTTTTGTACTTCAGATAAACCTCATTCTTCCATGATCAGTCTCTCCCTCGTTGCTCACTGAAGCTGATCCCCGCACCTGTCCGCTTACAAGATTTTTCTGTGAACATTCAATGTTAAGGTTGCAAATAAGGAAATGCTAAGAGTAACACTGAAGGAGGTACAGCAGCTGTCAGTGAAGTGGCTTTCAAGAAATCCTGCCAATGTTAATAAACCAAGCTCTTTATAAATCACCACTCATCTGAGCAATTAACACCAACAGAAGATGTCCCCTAAGGAAAAAAAAAAAATACAAAACCACCCAGTCCCTTTATAGTTCTAATATCTTCATTTGTTTCTGTTCCAGCTGGCTTAATTTGTCTATCTCCAGATCCCAGGATTTTCCTTCTGGGAGAATTAATTTATTAGTCCAGTTTACAGGTAGAATTGATGAAGTTCCTCATTTTGTTTCTATTCATAGCCAAGATTAAGTTCCCAGGTTTTTTGTTCCAATATCCACGTTTGCACAGCACAGATCAACATGGTTTGTGGTGTGGATCGAACCTCAGTTTGCTGGCAGCTGAGAAGGCTGTGGAGCAAAGCTGAGTGTTTCTGGCATTCAGGGGACTCGCGAGACCACATTCCAGTAATCATGAGAGACAAATTCTCTGTGCACATAAATCATGTGTGTTCAGCAAGAAAATGACTGGTTTATTTCAGTTTCCAAATAAGTCTCTCTTAATAATTTTATAGCATATCTGTAGTTCCCACAGTGAAGTTTTGTTGTTTTTTTTTTTTTAAGATTTAAAGTTATGCATTGAGAATAAACCTTGAAATTATATACCTTCCTTTTTGTTTGCAGTAATGTTTCCGTGGCAAAATAGTAGAGCATGCTGTATTTAAGCATTCAGTGCTTTGAGTTTTGTTCCTCTGCTTGTAAATAATCAGTATTCATCCGAATACAGCACCAGAAAGGGAGACAAATATTAAAAAAAAGACCTTCAACTCTTTTTTTTTTCTTTAATACTTCAAAAACAAATAAAAATAACCCTTCACACCCATTTCAAAACTCCAAGATATTTGGTGAAATATTTTGAAATTATTTGAAAATAATCAAAACTTACTAATTAATTTATTTTAATTTTCTTTAGTTTTTTTAAATATTAAAATTTTTAGAAAGCTTGTATTTAGAAATGTTATATTTTGGGTGAAACTTTTTTTAGGTGAAACTTAGCTCCACTGATGACAACAATATTTTTCACCTCACATATTTTCTGTTGATGGTAGGCATTTTCATGTTTCTCCAACCATGAAATGTGTATTAGCACAGCTTTTGTCACCTGTGAAGTCAGATTATGTTTTTTGGCTGGTAGGAAAAGCAGATAAAAATGATGGTTCTTTTTCACAAACCTCTCCCAGAAAGTGCAGTGCCCCTTTCAATTTTTTTTATCTATGTAGCGGAAAGTAAGTGTAATGAAGCAAAAGTTTTGGCTACCTTCCTTGTGTTACCATTTGCCAGAAATAAGGATATGTGTGATTTTCTTTTCTTTTGTAGATGGACTTCTACAGTACGCCTGTGTTCATGCACCCTGTGCTTTAGTTGTTGAAGAATTTGGGTAGGGTGAGAAGAGGTTTATCAGCTTTAGGTTTTTGCCTTTTTTTTTTTTTTTAAGTATCTTTTTGTTTGTTTGTTTGTTTTAAAATAAAAGATATTTAGATTGCAACTTCAAGTGTTAAAACCAGTAAGTACATCTGTTCCTCCACTGTCGTCTTAGATGCCATGAGACAGTCCAATAACATGAGAACATACCTATATTGCACCAGCTGTTGCAGCGTTCACTTAGTAGGATGAAGGGTACAAACAGATTAATTGGGATTCTCATATATTTGCGACACGATGAGTTGCAACATCACTTAGGGCTGGTAAAATAAGGCATGGAGGCACAATGTAAATGGAAACAGTGAAATGAAATAGTGAACGTTGGTTGCATACTCTGCACAAATACTGATCTCAGTGTCCCTCAGTGAAAAAGTAACATTTGATTTTTTGATTCTAAAGTACATTTGAGCTAACTTTTCTTGTGTGATACATGTATACAAGATACGGGTGTATCTTATAGACCTGTTTTATATAAACCTGTTTTATGTGGTTTGATATAGGGCATAAAATTGAGTTCTTTGTAACTGGCTTGACAGTAGCATTGATGTGTTTTTGGCTCACTTTTTATAGGGAATGGAATAATTAAGATACATACTTTGTATTAAAGAAAATGAGTTTGATCTGATACATGCCAGACACCCTTTATTTTGATATTTTTCCATCTAGAAACTAAAAATGCACTTTAGGATGTCTGAAGTGAGATGAACTTTCTGGACTGCTGTTTTTAATCCTTTATTTAACAGGTGGACAGTTTTGCTGATCTGTCCTCATTTTTACTAGGTTATGGACAGTTTTTCAGTGTGAGAGCAAAATGTTTTTTTTGCTTTTTCAGGTATTTTTAGAAAATACTCGATAGTATCTTGTGCTGGGAAGCGGAAAATTTAGGATTAAAGAATCAAAAATGAATCACGAACTCTGTATATGCACTATTGCCTTATGACCAAACGATAAGAAAATGTGCTGTAGGATTTCTGTCATGTAAACACTGTCCTCTTTAAAGTATTGGAGCAAGCTGAAAAAAGAAAAAAAAAGAAAAAAAAGAAAATAGATCAGAACATCTAATACAATCTAAGGCAATAAATATTTTTCTGGAAAGAAACAAACTTGTGAACTGGAGCATGGTTTAGTGTATCATAGAATCAGAATGGTTTGGCTTGGAAGGGACTTTAAAGATCATCTAACTCCTACAAATGTGAAGTATAACTCAAGAGTACACTGTAATCTTTCATTGTCTGAACAAGATAAGTTAAGTTTACGTCAGAGCTGAACATGTTCAGCTGAAAACTGTTCTGAGTAGTCGTTTATTACTACATAAACAGCTTGTTTTTTTAAAAATTATTATTTTTTGTGGATGAATGAACTTGATTCAGGAGGCCTTTTCCAGCGTTCAGAAGTTGTTTCGCTATTTTCTTCTGAATATTGAAGCTAAACAGTTCTATTTGTCATGGTAGATTAACTTCAGGTATTCTCTTCCTCAGCTTCCTTGTCTCCCATTTATGCAAAAAAAACCCCTGGAAGTGAGACCAATGCCCAGGTTTAGTTGCTGGAGCCTCGCTCAAATACCAAAGCAGGCTCCAGCTAGAAACAAAAGTGAAAAATCTGTTCAGGATGGATCAGTATCTGGAGAATGAAAGGGTAAGAGACAGGCGCAACAGGGAAGGATCCTGCACTGGGGCTGAGCTGGGCTGGGTGAGATGGGGGGAGCAAGGATGGGTCCATCAGGGTCCAGTGGGATGGAGGACTGAGCCAGGAGCTGGAGTCTAAACCTGTGTCCACAGTAATCAGGGAAGAGAACTGGGTTTTTGTGATTAACTGCTCGATTTAATATCTAATCTGTCTCAGCTCCCTCCACTCTAAAATATTGGCAGGTAACCTTAATTACCTCACACAAGTAGCAATTAATCTTGGTTTTTTTCAGTGACGGCTCCTGAGGTATTTACTGCATGTGGCTATATTGTAAAGTCAGGTGAATTAAAAATATGGATGCTCCATTTTGCTGTAGTATAGATGGTTTTCTATCTACATTTAGTTCAGTGTATGCCTTTATTTTAAATATATTTCTGTACTTAAATTCTGATAATAAAAGCTGAAACCCATATTTTTTTAAACTTAATGGGGCTGCACAGTTACAGTAGTTTTTCCCCGTATCATTCTGAAAGGAAAACATCACAATAACTAAAATTACTCCAGAATTGAGCTTTATAGGGAACAATGGTTTAATATCCATTTAGAAGAGCTTTGAGTTACAGTAAATGACAAAAGCTGGAACTTGACTCGTTTCAGGTCAGTACATGGAGAGTAGCAAGCTCGTTCAGAAATCCCTCGGAAAGTAATGTGCCGATTTAGGAAATAGAAATCAAATACATCTGTCCACCAATGAAGTTCTTCATAGCCATGAATTGATTTTAATGTCAGCTCCAATTTGTTGTTAGATTTTTGAGGCATTTCCCAACAGACAAGGCTTCAGTGATTTATTTTTTATTGTGAACTGAAGTGCTTAGTTTTTCTTGGGTAACACTTCTTCACCGCTCTGGAGATTTGTTTCCTACTGTTTTGAAGTCTTTTACTTTGGGCTAGAGATGTTGCTCAGTTGAGTGGTGATTTTCCCTGGGAGAAAATGAGGAGAGAGGAGTGTAGGATAGCCTTTCTGAAGTCTTGCAAACCTGTTGCACAGAGGTGTGCCTGGAGGCTATCTCTGGCCAGCGGAAGCTTCTCTGAAAATACTTTTGTGTACTTGTAGGTTTTTCAGTTGATTTTACTGTTTAGTTTGCAAAAGTTTCTTTCTAGAGTCACGTTTGTTCTTTTTGCTTGGAGTAAACACTTAACCCACACAGAAATAAGTATACTTTGTGACGTATTTGTAATCTTTGATTAATTAAATTTTCAGAAACTATAATAAATACTTTACATTTCTTTGCCTTGTGAGGTTATTTATTTTAATAGTTAATTTCTTAAATATAACTTAACCTTTCCTGTCTAAAATTTGAATATGTAGCTCCTTGCTTTTGCAATTTAGTATGTAGCCCTTATTTTTTCCATCAGAGAATTATTTTCTCACATCTGCTTCATTAGATAATTAGATAATTGTTGGGAACCCTCAGTTTATAGAGATTCAATTAAGTCATTGGTTTCTCATAATTAAGTAATGATCCACAGCAACTGACCAAGTAAACACCCTCAGAAATGATGTCTGAAATATTTTACCATGAGCCTGACACCGATTCAATGACTGTATCTCAGGTAATCAAACTACCTTATTGTATTGGATAATTTGATCATAAATTTGATCAGTCCAACCCAGTCAAGGATGACTCTGATTTGCTGCTAAAACAGCTTAATCATGATGGCGTATATTGTTGTTAAGGCTCTGTTGGTCAACCCCTGTGATCAAAGGCACCACTTTTCTTAAAGCCATTAATTTCCTTAGTGCAATGATATTCCACAGAATGACAATACAATAAACTGGCCTTCGCCCGCTTCCATGAGATGTAATAGAAACTCAATCCTTATTTCAGGAAGGAAAGAAGGAAGAACAGACTCAGTTCCCATCTAAATGACTTTGTGTTGCGTGCTGCCTGTGTTTAGTTAATCCTGAATACATTTCCAGTGAAGCAGAAAACAGCTGATTTCATCATTGCGTGACTGCATAAACATCCTCATGCCCATCAATTAATGGAATAAATCGAATATCTAAGGTTTCTGTGTGTGAATTAGCAGGGGAAGGGCAATTTGTTTCAGACTGAAGACTCTTACTCATCATTGGGGTGCTTTGAGCATCCCTGTAATACAAAATGCTGTTGCCGCCTCTCCTCCTAGATCTCAGTTGTGGCTCCAGCACAGCCACACAGTGAAGGGCACCATCTTCCCTGTTACGAGAAAGTCCTCTTGTTGCTTCACTGCTGAATGAGATTTCACTTGGCATTTTTTTATTTTGTGAGAAAGCTTGAAAGGGCTGAGGTGGAGCCATGACCTTCATTCTGCAGAGCTTCTCTGGGTAGGAAAGGAAATGGGACCTGTCCTGCATGAAAATAAGCATTGAGGTGCCGCCTTACAGGCTGGCCTGTGTTTGTCCTTATTGCTTTGCCTGTTCCTGTCCCTGACATGAGGACAGGGCCGGGCTTGATCTCGCCTTTTGCTATCTTTATTTTTTCACATGCTTTGTAAGAATCCTGTACATTATTAGGTCTTTTTGAAAGGCTTATGTCTTCAAACCATTTCAGTTTTTGGGGCTTTGCAAATAAGCTTCTAAACCTATAGAAACTGATTGCAGGTTGTGTACAGTCACTGCTTCCTATCCCACACTGCTGCCCTCCACAGCAGCAGAATTACTAAAAGATAAGATGAGCATTGCTTTCAAGCTTACCTTTACTGGTTTGGCACACAGCTGTTTTGAAAGTGCTTTATACTTCAAAGGGGGATAATGTTATTTGAAATAGGTGTTGTGAAATAGAGATGAAACCAAACCAAGTATTTCCTGCATATTTAAGGCATATAGCACTTCTAATTACTAAAAAAATGTTCGGGCCACGTTGTGATGCAGGAAGTATGAGAGGCCTTTAGGGAGGTGTTTTGACTATTACAGAATACGAGGAGTATCCATCGAGGACGAGATTACAGAGGAGCATTAATGTTATTCAGCTTGTAGTTGAAAGGAAATGACACTGTGATTCAAGGGTGATGAAACACCCATAAGACCATTGATGAGATTATGGTATGAAAAGAGATTTTGTAATGCTTTCAATTTATAAATGGATTATGTTGCGAGATGCAATGGTACATAAATAAGATCTCGTAGGAAAGCTGTAACGTTCATATCTTCTCCAAAAGGACAAAGATAATGATGTTAAAATACTATTAGTGTAGGGTGAATGTGGTTTTTGTTTTGTTTACTGTCGTCTGTACAATGATGCAACAGGTAAGTAAGAATTTTAAGTCACGTGTGAAAGTTTTTACTAACAGCGTTTTGTGAGAACACTTTAAGAAAACACTTTGTTCCATGTTTCTGCAGGCAGTACTCTGAATAATGAATGAATTTAATGAGATTCATTTAGATATATGCCGAAGTGGAGTTGTTTGATTATTGGTTATTGCCTGTCATTTATGCTTTAGTAATGTTTTAAAATTCTCTGTTTCTGTTAATGAAAGGTTATTTGGGGTTTTAATCACATAAGAAAGCCTTTCTGAAATTATTTGCTGACTTTCATCCACTCTATGCAAAAATATGTTGTTGTATGATTCATATTTGTAGTGAAAAAATTTCAATTTTTATGAAAGAAATATTTTGAGTCAAATCATACATAACAAAAGGCTTACAGACTGTCTTAAGAAAGCTTAAAACTGATTTTAAAATCATGTTGGAGTAGTATTTTTCTTGTCATGTTTGTTGAGAGTAAGATGATAACTGATATTTATTGTTCAGTAGGACTGACAAATAACAATCAATCTGTGATTTACTTTGATACATTTTTATTATGTTCAGAGCAAGAATCTTGCTGAGTGGTTGTAGCTACAATTTAGTCAGTAAAGAATATAAATTTGCTGCTTTGACAGCCTAATGATGTAGAAAACTGTGGAAGAAGTGGTCGATAAAGAGGCAAAAGCTTACTTATCATACCTTTTTCAAAGGAAAATCTTAAATCTACTGCGTTATGTAGATTCTGATTTTACTAGTGCAACAGATACCGTAGAATTCTAAGTAGCACAACTTGGCCATTGGAAAAAAAAAAGTTTAACCACGTAACAAGGTTTTACTTTAAATAATATTTACAATCCAAGAGATTTTCCGTACCAGTGATGAAGGCCAAATGCTATATTACTCATTAGTCTAGATTGTGTCATGAAAAATAAATGTATACCGTAAAGACACTTTTTCCTTTTTTTTTTTCTTTTTTTTTTTTCCCATTTAAATGAAAAAGCAGTTTTTCCCAGTCTTTCTCCGTAAGGACTAATACTGTTACAGCTAATATCAACTAGATCACAGGCCTGCGATTTTTTGGGAATAAAACTGAGTTACCAATTTTACTGAGGCCATCTAATATTTTGGTGTTTTGATATTAGGTTTTCTTGGATTTGAAAGTGGTTTATTTGGGATTTGGTGGTTTTTTGGCATGCACAATCTACGTCCATTCAGTCTTTAATTACCAAAAGTTTTGTTCATTTCCTTTCAGTACTGACAAATAGGTAATTTGCCCATTCACTGTAAGAGAAACGTGGTCAATATTTTATCTTATGGTGGTGTTTTTAAGAAAGTGTGCAGTTCTGCCCCAAACAGAACAGGGAGGACTTTGGCTTCCAGTTTCTCGGAGTCCTTTTGTCATCTGAGGATATTTGGAGTGTCATTTTGGGAACAACAATGTTATTTCTAGAATGGAGTCAAGGAGAAACAAATAAAGGGTCTCTGAGAGGTCAGTACCTCTTGTCAATGTAGTAAGAACTCAAAAATTTGCAGGTGTTATAAGTATCTGCCTAATGAATCTGACATAGAATGAGTTAGTGGTGGTGGCTTACAGACAGTGTAGCAAAGACTAGGTGAAAGTGAAATTCGTATGCATAGTGCAAGAAATGAGGCGCAATTGTAGCAGATATCTTCTGAGTATCTTTCTATATTTGAGGCCCTAAGAAGAAATGTTTGTTAGCAAGGAAAATAGTTAATGTCATATATTGCAACAGTTGTTTCATGTAGGGATATATCCGAGAAGACTAAGCTGACAAAGTCCAGTTGGTTTGTCGATTATAGCAATCTATGTAATGTATGTGTTGTACCGGTCCTGGTAAGCTCTGCATCCCACCACTCTTACCAGAGACCAGCTCAGAATACAGCCACCTACACTACTCACTTTGATGAAAGCGTAAATCAATGAACAATGTCATCAATGCCCTTTTTATTGGCTTGTCAAGAAACATACACAATGAACGCAGCATTTGTGTCAAATGCAAAAACCAAAATGTATTTGTAGTGTTTTCTGTTAGGCACCATCTGGACTGTATGCGACTTTAGGATTGCATTAACACAGTACTTGGGGTTTTATAACTGGAGAATCATGGAAATCTAATTCACTATTTAAGATAAGGCAGGAAGGAGGCCTTTACTCTTTCAGAAGCAACATAACGTATTAATTATCACTTAGCTGAATTTGTTCCTGCTTCAGAAATTGTACAATTTCCCACCACAAGTACTTTTGTATATAGTATTAAAGGTATAAGCTTGGTAAGTTGTTTTTTTTTTTTTAACATTTCTTACTGTGAGTTTGGGGGGTATTTCGATGCCTAGATCAAGACCACTTCTCAGACTTAGTGTACGATAAGTGTAGGCTTCTGTAGCAGGGCAATTCAGAGCACCTAAATTAAACTCGTCCTTAATAAGCTTCGAGAAAGTCTCTCTGTATCTGTTGCTTTTATAAAGAAGGTTGCAGAGTGTAGTGATCTTGCTTAAGCTGGTAGTGTACTTAATGTTTGGTGATGTGAATACTTTTGTATGTATTTCTGTGAGTGTGCTGCTAAACTAATCCAACATAGCAAATTAAATTTTGATACCTGAAGATAAATTTGGAACTTGAATAGTCTAGAAACCTATCTGTCACATTTCTAGAGGTTGTTCCATAATAAACACTTTTTTCTTTAAAGTACGCTGCAATTTCATGTATCACAACAATTCAGGGATTTTATATTAGGATAAAGTAAATGTCATTACAACTGTTATCTGACAAGAAATTGTCTCTAAAATAAATCAATAAAAAATATATTTGAAAGGCCATAATAGCAACATGGATAAAACAAAAACAAAAAAAAAAGGTGAAAACCACAGAAGAAAAAGGGTGAAAAAACAGCCTTTTTTTTTTTTTTTTTTTTTTTTTTTTTTTTTTTTTTTTTTTTTTTTTTTTTTTTTTTTTTCCCCCTGTTTGAAAAGCAGTGTACTGGTACTTAACACAAGCATAAAAGTGTTTGGAGCAAGTCTGTTTTTAATACAGCCCAGGAAGAATGACAGTGCGAAAACCAGGAAATTTGAGTCAGAATAAAAGGAAGAATGCAAGAGTGGAGGACACGCTGATGTGGTTGGTTGAGTAAACAAAAGCCAGATAACGTTGTGTCAATCAAAACACACCAGGCAGTGTTCCAATCTGTCAATCTGTGAATAGGATCTCTGCAGGAATTGTATGGAATAATTAAAATTTGGGAAAGATTATGTTTCAGTCCGCATCTCCTTCAATAGTGATAACTCTAAATTTGGGAAGGTTCTCAACCCACAAAGTTGAACATATGCATTTCTTCAAAACAACAGTCCTAAACTATAAGTCCAATTAAAAAAACCACAAAATGAAAAAAACCTCAAAATATATTTTTTTTACATTTGCACGAACAACTATACATACGTATGACAGATTCGATTTGGTTGTGCTGAATAAGTTAATGATAATATTTCTACTAATGCTACTACTGAGAAAAAATTGAACTCTGTTCTGTCTACCTGTCTTGTGAATTGTTCACTCCTTAATAATGCCACTGACATTTCTGGTGCTACTATAGGAAGAAATTATATTTCCTGAAGTATTTTGATGACAGAAGCTCTAACTTCTTGGAACTCCATTAACTGAAAATCTGCTGCCCACGTTTTACACACAGTACCTCAAGGGCAGCAGAAGCCCTTGCTCTGCATGCTCATGTGGATTGCTGAAAGGATATTGTCGTAAACACAATGCTGAAGGACTTGCCATTTTTCCTCTTCAGTGTTTTACCTCTAGTGGGTAGGGTAGAGTATCTTCAGAAACATCTGACAATTCAAAATTATATATGGGTTACTTCCTGATAATACATAACAGAAAACAGTTCACACATGGTATTTCTTAGCTCTTTGAACATATGATTGGCTTGGCATAATCAGGCTAGGTTACCCAAGCAAATTCAGTCTCCTTCCCGCTGGATATTGTTACTCTGGCAAAGTCCATGTGTGCCAAGTCCTTTTATGTATTGGCAAAGGATAACTAATCAGTTTTATGTGCTCCCAGTCTCTGAGAATAAGGTATGTAATGTACCCTCTCATACCTGCCAACTCCCATTCAATTTTGTGAGCACAAGGGTTCTCAAATGTTTATACGGTTGATCACATTTCCATCCAGACTGCTGAGTGGGCCACCTGCCCCTTCTTTGCAAGCATATTCCGGGAGAATTAGAGCAACTGACTCCTGAGGGATTTCTTTACTCTAGTTTATGGAGTTTTTAGTGAAGGTTAGCAGCTGGAAATAAGGAAGAAAAAGCAGAGCACCATAATTTTATTTACCTGTCTGTGAAACACAAAGAGATTTATAGATCACATGGGTCTGACCCACCATGCAAGAAAACCTTTGACCATTCCCCAGCAGTGTAATTGCTTTGAACGTTCTACTCTTTATACGTAGGTGAAAAAAGGAAAGCAGAGGTGATGTGCTGATGCCTATCCAGAGATTTGTTAATGCCTTCAGAACTTCAGAGCAGTTCAGGGCCAAGACCGGAGCACCCAAGTTGGTGAGGTACTGCTGTTAGACAACCCTGTGAAGGTCACTCTACCTCCTGAGCTTCCACCACAACATGTGCCAGGAATAGCCTCTATGTGATTGAGTTGCCAGTTGACCAGCACTTTTGTTGACTGGTTGACACTGCTTCTGCGGCTAGACACTGCCTGGTTTTGGACTGGTGACCATCCTTGTTAAGGAAGATGGACTGTTCTTAACATGAAGCTTTGTAAAATGTTCAAAAATAAGACCTTTCTTACCAAGTATGCCTACAGAACACTTTTCTTTTAAGAAAATGTTATGATTAATTTATTAGCTGTTTTTCAGTGAAGATATTTCCATGATGTATTTCCAAAGAAAGGACTCTTTGGAAGTCCTTTCATGCTCAGTTGGACATCGAGACATGTACTTAACTTTAAATGTTGAAAAGATTCTACTGAATTACTGATTGATTGAGACCTTAATAGAAGATAGGTTTGTGAAAATGCTGTGCTCAGACTCAGACCGAGCTTGTACTTGCAAAATAAGTTTGTTTAATATGGAATATTAATATGGAATATTAATTAAATCAATAAAATTAAATATTAAGTTTTTAATGCTTATAAATATTAAATAATATAGATATGTATAATCTCTCTTCCATAGTTACTTTTTGCCCTACAAAGTTTGTTTTCATTTGATACACTAGAGGATTGCTTAGGTAGCTAAGTTTGATTGCGGTGACTTGAAACAGTACCTTCTAGAGAGGCTCACTTGAGTTTGTGGGTTCCCTTGTGGTGGTGTTTTAAATTAGACTTTTATGTTCACCAATGTGATAGGAGGACATGGAAAAAGAAGATTGATTTGCAGACTTGTGAGATCAGTTCGGAGTGACAGAATTGATTTGGGATAGGAAGACTCAAGGGAATGAGACTGGGAGAAAGGAGCATTTTTACTTCCAGTTAAGGAACCAAGAGTAATTTGCCTAAAACCCAATCAACCAACGAAGCAACCAAGAAATAGAAAATGTTGTACAATCTCCCAGGTTTCCACAGGGGAAGCCATACATTAGGAGCCCATGCAGATTTGTTTATATTTATATACTGATTTCATGGAGTAGGTAGGATTGTACTCCAGAAATTCTGATCAGTAAATTGTGGAATAGAGATCCTTGCATTTATAGTTTCTTTTCCTCGTATTTATCTAGATTTATTTCCTATTGTGTTGACTAGTTTTCAGTGTAGTTTTGTAAAAGTGATTTGATGTCCATGTTCCTCACTTTCCTGACTGATTTTGAGTTAGAATAATGTTATTTGCCTGTTTCACAAGCTATTCAGGGTTAAATACTTTAAAGAATGTGACAGATTCACATCTTGTGGTTATAGTGGCCATGCAAATAACTCGTTATAGCTATACTGCACATGAAAATATGAGAATATTTTGATATTTCCTCTATTTCTGGATTGAAAAATAATGCCTTTAAAGTCAGAGAACTGGAAATTGGCATAATACTTAGTTTTACATGTTAGGCATTCTTTACTTAATGCCTTTGCTTGCCTGTCTCAGAAAAACAGAATTTGCAGCAGAATCCGTAGAGATATTTCTGCCGTGTTAGCAGTGTGTCAAGTATTTTTGTTCTACCCTATATTTGCTTAATAAATGTATTATTTTGCGCATGCACTTCTGTATGTATAGATGCATATATAAATATAATTTTAAATTTGTAGCAAAATAGGTATTTACAAATACACTTTTATAACAAAAAAATATTTAAACATATTTAACCTGTTTTCCAGTCAGTTAAAATCTATTAAATTCTACAGGAAGTACCAAGTAGTATTCATTTTCAAGTTACTATGCTCTTTGCATAAGAAATATTTTTCAAGTTCCTTTTTAGGTTTTCTCATATTTTAGATTTGTAGATCGGTGCTTATATTATATTTAGCATTCTTTGTTCTTGGTGCTCACTTTTATGTAAGAAAGCAACTGTGTCAACTTAGGTTCACTGAGACTTGTTCTTTATTAAATATTACCATTACTGAGGAACAGCTTGCTTTCCCATCAAAGTTTGAAATACAGTTTCAAACTCTCTTTTTTATTCTGTTATACACTACTTTTAGCTACCTGAAGGGCTGTAGATATTTTAGGCACACACTGTATTTTACTGTACTTTATTGTAATCCAAGATTAGATACAGCAGAATAGACTATAAGTGCCTTCCATATTTCTGATTTAATTGGCCCTTCTCTGAATGAATTTTTACTTGGTTTTGTGGGTTTTGTTTTGTTTTGGGTCGGGTTTGGTGCTTTTTATTTTTTCTGGCACCTTTTTGACCTTTGGTGCACAGTTGCAGCCTCCAAGCTTGCGGCTTTGAGGTTTTTTGCCAAAGCCCTTCATAGCTAACTTGTGGTCGCCTTGTCACCACATGTTTGACGTTCCCTGATCCTGGAGGATGACTGAAGCATGGGGAAACTTCTTTAATTTGCCATTTACTGGAGAAAAGTTTCCTAATTCCCTGGAATTCACTTCTACATTTTCAACACAGAACTCACGTCAAGGGAGCTGCTATCTTTGGGCTGATTTCAAGTAACGTGTTCAAGTAGAGGAGTTTATTCCTTCTTTCTTATTAAACGTAGAGGAAACCTCTAATGCAACAATGGTTGGTGGCTGTAAGTCAAATTAAAATGGTAGATCAGAAAGTCTTACTTGTCTTTTACTACCTCTGACTCATTAGCAGTTCCATTGCTTTAGACTGGTCTTCTCATCCACCTTGCACGTTAAAGGTGCCCGTTAAAAGAGAAAGTGTCTTTTAAAGAATGGTTTATTCTGGGAGCACAGGTACTAACATCTAATTCCAAATAATACTGTTGCGGCCAGATGAAGTACAGGTTAACTTTAAAGTTGTTCTTGTGCGTAGCTTGTTTATTAGCATGAACTCTTTTAAATCACTTTGAGTACCTATTTGCAATCATTGAATGAGGCGTTATCATTGCCTGTTCAGAACACTTGCGAGGTTCTCAGTCATAACCATGATGGGTGTCATAGGAGACCATGATGGGGCTTCTAGAGTTAAACTGGTAGATCTACACTTGTTTTGTTACCTTCTGTTTCAGATATTAATCTGCTCAGTTCGTTTTCAGTAGGCATGCTCAGAGCTGTAACAGAGACATCAATATATGTTCCCTCCCATACTAATATTAAATAAATATTTGCAAAGTCACTCCTACGTTGGTAAGCTTCTTGTATGAGGTCCCTTCTGGTCTTTTGGCAATGTTACAGAAGCTATTCATCACTCTCTTTAGGATTTCCATTTTTATTCTACTGAAATGTATTAACATTGTGCTCTAATATCCAGTAATTTTAAGTGTTGACAGTGTTTCTAAATTTATATGTTCCTGTTTTCTTCATGATATCTGGACTTCGAGGAAACACTACACCATGTACAGTCATTAGCTATCAGGTAGACAGGCTGAAGACTTAATTTGTAGAGTTATTTATTAAACTTATATAATTCATTAATTTAAATATTAACTTCATTATTAAAAAGCAATGCATTCAAAAATCAATAATACATATGTGAACAAGAAGTTAATAATGAATAATAAATAATATTAATAATTAATAGATTATATTTATGTAATAATTTAATTTTTTATATTAAAATAAATCTTCCATTTAAGTGTATTAGTACTTTTATTGATTCAGTAGCTTCAGTGCTTTTGGTGTATATGGCCTTGGGACTGACTTTATATCACAGACAGTTATGCTTTGATGACCAGATTTGGTTAAAAATTTTCAGGTAGAAATGCTTTTTCAAGAATTGTGAAAATGTAATTTTCAAAAGTGTAAAAATTTAAATATTATTTGAAACTTTCATCAAAACTGCTTTAGCAATCCCCAAAATATGTTCAGTTCTGGGCACCCTGGTTCAAGAAGGACAGGGAACTGCTGGAGAGGGTACAGCAAAGGGCTACGAAGATGATTAGGGGATTGGAACATCTCTCTTATGAAGAAAGTCTGAGGGTTTTGGGTCTTTTCAGTCTGGAAAAAAGAAGATTGAGGGGGGATCTTATCAACACTTATAAATACTTCAAGGGTGGATGTCAGGAGGATGGGGCCAGGGTCTTTTCAGTGGTGCCCGGTGACAGGAGAAGACGTAACGGGCACAAACTTGAGTATAGGAAGTTCCACCTAAACATGAGGAGGAACTTCTCTACTTTGAGGGTGGCAGAGCACTGGAACAGGCTGCCCAGAGAGGTGGTGGAGTCTCCATCTCTGGAGACATTCAAAACCTGCCTGGAGGCGTTCCTGTGCAACCTGCTCTAGGTGACCCTGCTCTGGCAGGGGGGTTGGACTAGATGATCTCCAGAGGTCCCTTCCAACCGGTACCATTCTGTGATTCTGTGATTCTGTAAGATAAAAGAAAAACAGAAGGTTTCGAGCATAAGTTTGAGTATAATGATGTATGTAAGATATGTCTTATATAAAATTGTAGATATTATTTTTTACACAAATGACATGGCCTGTAAGTGGAAACTGATTCAAAATTACTTTCCTGTTTTGTTTTGCTTTGTCTTTGAGATTTTTGTTTGTTTTTAATACTAGCTCTAGTTTACAACTTGTCTTAGCCCTTGATCGAACCTCAGTGCTATGCATATTCATAAGGCGTGCAGTGTTCAGTGACATCAACAAGAGTGATATATGCACATCGTTAAATTGTTTGGAGGCAGGTAGTATCTTGTATGCATTTTGTAAAGTGCCAGTAACATGGCTGTAGTGCACAGCACATGTTCATATACACTATTGCAATTAAATAAAAATGGATGAGAATTATGCATTTGTTTTCACTCTGATTCTTTTTTTCTTAATTATTAGTCACATGCATAAATTCCCAGGTAGTCAGTCCTTTGAAAGTTTGGAGATGCGTTTTTCTGTAAGTAATCTTAAAAAAACATCAGAATTTACAAATAATAACAAAAGATATTTTTTCTGGAAAGCTGAATGAAGCAAATTATGGGCTAGGTACTAAGAAGAAAGAAGGGGCTTCAGAATCCCAGTTCATGTTAGGATAGATCAGGAATTCAGAAATTGCAGGAGTTTCAAACTGTTGTGGAAGAAATGATGTATCTGGTGTAACAGACCTTGTATTAAACCTACATGAAACTCTGCAACAGAAAAGCTATTATAGGGCAACTATGTTGTTGCTTAGGTGGTATCAACACATCATCAGTCAGTTACAGCCATCCATTGAGGCCAAAAATGCAGGAGTACTTTATAGTTGCTGCGTCATATTGATTAAGGATGAGTTTGTTTCATCCTAGCAATGATCCAGCTAATGGAATGGGACAGCATCATCTCAGAATGAATACTTTTAGTTATTAATTAGTAGTCTTTTACACATATTGTGCTAAAATACTCTGTTGTAAAAACAGTGTTCATTAGCAATACCAGTGGACTGAAATGTTACCATATTCTTTTGGGCACTGGTTGAATTGAATGTTTAAATGCCTTTATTTAACCTCATAATTAATCCTATTTTTTGTTTGAAAAACACATAAACACGCTCCCATTTCACACAGGTTTAAATCCTGTTGCTTTCCACAGCATTTCAGACGGAATTTGTACTCCTTCCAACCCAGCAGTAGACCGGGTAGTAGGCTTTTCAGTAGTTGATCTCCGGAGTTGAAAATAATATACAACTGCAACGGTCATTTAGTTTAAAATAAGCAAAAGAGATCTTACTGTTTTTCATGCAGATTAATTGATCTGAAAACAAGGTGCAAAGCTACATGAGAACTTTAATCAGTAACTATTAAAAACAACTAAATTCGAAAATAAAACTGACCCCCCCAATATTATAAGTAATTACTGTAATATCAAATATATGTTAAGAAATAATTCCAAAGATTGGTAAAACTTCAGTGAATGAAATGTACAATAGGCAATATATTTTTCCAGACATAAGCACTCTGCATAATTTGCAAATTTGTGTGTTAGGTGTGCACATAGAACAACGTTTTAGTAAACTAGTGATAGAAAGTTCTGTATTACATGCATATGAGCTAATGAATTAGGTTCTCTGCTGTGTGCATCATCGTACATTGACTGTTAGTGGAGGATCTGGTCAAAGAGCTTTAAGAGCAGCATTGCAGGGTAGAGAGGGGTCTGTGATGAAGAAAAACATGTAACAAAATGGTGCTTCATATGAACTCTCTCTGTTTCAAAAATCCATTTTTAAATAATGGTTGCAATTCAGATATAGGGGTGAAATACCACATGTAATTAATATTCTGATATCAGATGGTTTTATAGTCACTGAATCAGTGTGTCTGCACAGTCATCTGGCTGAAGCTAACCTATTAGCAACACTCCTTTTTTCACAGATCATACAGGAAGTTTTTACATACAGCCTTTTAGCCCTGTGGACTTTAAGAATATGTTTTGAGGGAAAAAAAAAATTAATATTAAAGATAGTTATGTTCTGGAACTGAGTGAAAACAAACACTAATGCATATTTCTCAGAGAGAAACAATATTAAAGAACAAAAGCACAAAGAGCTTGAAAACCACAATAAAAACTTTTGGATAATATTTACTATAAATAAAGGAATGATTACTCAAACATCATTGCTAATAAGTGATTAATTAGTGGACTGTGTACAGCCAATGTAGATGTACACTGGAAAAAGGCAGCCTGATAGATGGGCTTTGATGTACTCCTCAGTTAATATCTGTAGGAGTAAGTGATAATTAGAAGTACTCTGCATACATAGAAAATATGGAAGATGGATTTTCACCAGAGAATTTTTTTCTGTCAAGTGTTGCTGGAGTTCTCAGAGCTAAATGTTGAATCTGTCATACAAGATGCAATAAGTAAAATTGTCCCACTTTGCAGAAACTCATGCAAACACCTCCTACTTCGGATACGAAGATATTGCCTCTGCTATGTTATGATTTCTTTAACCATATGAGGAGTTTTATTGACATGTAATAGGAAAAAAGATAAAATGCTATGCAATTTAAAAGGACTATTGTTCAGGAAACAAAGAGTAAAGATGTTGATGGAGATTTTTTCTTTTTTTATCCATTACTGAGAAGTCATCTTAATACATATACACGAATATATTTTGAAGTGTTGTTACTTGCATTGAATTTACAAACACATGTAAAAGTAGCTACTATACATCTACCAAGATATTTCAGCAACATTCATGAAAAATTATGTAGTCTTTATGTCTATAAATCTAAATGATCATCTGCTAGAGAAAATCACTGTTAAGAAGTGCATGCAATACAATACCCATCCAACTTTGAAAAGCTATGAAGTCCACATTGTTCCTACCAGACACACCTGATAACACTTGCACATTTTGAAAGTATTTATAGTTTCTCCCAGCAAAGCTTGGTAATATTTAATACATTTGTCTAACATTTAAAAATGTAAATTACATTCATTTCTGGGTTATACATGTTATACTCAGTTCTGTTTGATCTTTTAAAATAGTTTTTATTTTCCTGTGTATTTTCCCTTGTGTTAATTATTAGCTAATTCATTTGCTCAACTGTAAATTTCTTTCATGATTTGTTTTCAACCGGGCCTGCCTTGCACATCTCGCTAATGCATGGATTTAAAAAAAATAAATTTCTGAGTTACAAATGTAAATAGCACATCAGAGCATTTCCAATTACTTCGCAAACAGGTTCAGTTTCTGTAAATATGTTTACCAAGCTGTACTGAAGTACAGTGAGACGTACTGCCTGTTCTGAGTTCTGACAACTGGAATACTGCTTGCAGCTGAAAGTATGTGATTTATGTCTGTGTATATGAGTGGGGAAAAGAAGAGCTTGCTTTTCCCTTTCTTACAAAGTCATGCATGTTTCTGGATCAAGCAAGAAGGATTGGTTTGGGGTGTTTTATGTAGAAAATTGACAGATTGCACCAAGTCGTTGCTTTGTCAGATGCAGTGTTATGTTTATGGAAGTCATCGGTGCTGCAAGCTTGAGGTATAGTTGCAGAACAATAAAGTCACTTAAACACGGTTCAACTTTCCCAGTCTGAATGTCGTTCTTCATGTTCTAGCTCTTTGTTTGTTTAGTTTTTTAAACTTTTTTTTTTTTTTTTAGCTAACGAAGCGTTTATTTAGAATCATAGAAATATGTCCTATATTTGCACTTTTCTTCAAAAAAAAGTTTCTGCAGAGATTATTATGGATGAGTTTTAAACTGGAGAAAGCCTCACAAAATACTGGTTTTGTGGGTACTTTGTAATATCATAGGGCATTTCTGAGAACAGCTGCTGCCTTCCAAGTGGACAAATTTCACTCTCCTTTGAGAATTATACAAATCCTGTAAAAGCTTTTATTATGGAACACAGTGTTGAAAAGGTTAATATAAAGTGATCCTATTAGGTTGTGCAGTTGAGATGATAGGATTTGATGGCTGTTATACTGGGAATGACTGCGGGTTCTCTTGCCTGTCTGTAACAGGGCAGGAGCTGGGTGAGGATCTAGTTGTGGTTGCTCAACTTTACCTGGAGTCCTCATAGAATTGTAGAATGGTTTGGCTTGGAAGGGACCTTAAAGATATTCTAGTTCTAAACTCTCTGCCTTCCACTAGACCAGGTTGCTCAAAGCCCCATCCAACCTGGCCTTGATCATACTGTCCTTGATGAGCACTGGCAGATGGGGATGTCTGGCTCTGAACTCTGTCGTAGCCCTTAGGCTATATCTCCCCCTTCTTTTCTCCTCTATTGCTTGTCCTCCACTCTTCTCTTGTGTGCATATGTGGGAATGGTACATCAGAGGTTAAAAACGCTGCTGTCTGCTTATGTCTTGTGCAAACGTTATGGGTGGAGATCCGTGAGGTCAACTCGAGAAGGAGCTGAAGGAGGGAGTCTTGCATCGGCAGGGTGATCCTATTTTGGCTAAAGATTGCAGGAATAAGCAGATAATGGTTTCAGCACAGAATCTTGAAGGTCATGGTGTCTGGAGTGAGACCTTTTGCTTGATTATCCATGAAATGAATATAGAAGTTGACATCCCTGAATATGATAATGACCTTAAAGAAGGACATGCTAAACATATATGACTATAGTACTCGACTCTCCACTTAAATCATGTTAAACGTCACCCCAGGGAGGGAAACAGATAAGGTTAGGATATAAAGGACATTGAGTAAAGTATCAGAGATCTCTCAGGGAGAGAAGAGACTAGAGACCTAGAAGAGACAGTCGATGGGCTGTGCTCCTCTTCCTCCACCAAGACAGGGTCACCTTCTTGGTAAGCATTGTGCCTTCACCTTTTAGTGAAGAATACCCAGGATAGCCTTTATCTTGCTAGTACTATTGTGATATATTAGCACTATTGCAGCTAGTGCATTTATCAATGGCAATTCTGAATCTGTTATATCTGTTGCTTCAATAAATCATCTATTTTCAATTCTGTGAAACTGTGTCAGTGGAAGTCCTTGAAGGGGCTCTGACAGGAAAATGTCAAATCTATACTCATAACATGACAGCATACCAGAAGACATTCACCATTCAAAGTCCGAGAGGAGATACAGAAACTTCCATTGCTGGTCCTGCACTTGGTGGGGCTTCTCCTTGCAGGTCTGTCCCCAGCACCACAAATGAAACAGAGCATGCAGGGGACAGCTGCTACAACTGATCAAAGCAATGTGGTGAAAGATGCTGGTGCCAAGTGAGAGAGGCATGATGAGTTGTTCAAGAAACTTGGACACAGTGGCAAATCCCTTAGAAGAAATGTGTTTTCCTTTAGCAGCAGATTTAGAGTGTCTGTAAGTATGCATGTGTATAACATATATGCATTTCTATTTCATATAGTCTAATATTTATGGCTTCTAACTATTCAAAAGATTGTCCAGCAGTTTTCTGTGGAATGTAGACAGAATTAAAATGGGCTAAGGACTATGACAGCTTTCTTGGAGCCAGTTTTTTAAGGAAGAATCATGCATCATAAAATTCAGTGTTTAACTTGCATGGGATAATGAAAAAAGTCTAGGTTGGAAGACAGCTCTGAAGCTCATCTGGTCCAACTTTCTGTTAAATGCAGGGCTTTAGATTAGTTTATCAATGGCCCTGTCAAGCTGAGTCTTGAATATTTCCAGTGAGGGAGATTGCACCGCTTTTCTGTTTCCAGTGTTCAGTGGTCCTCACAGTGGGGGATTTTTTTTTCTTTTATCAAGTTGGTATTTCAACTGTCTTTATTAAGTCGTGTTCTTCAATGCTTTACTCATCTTGGAGACCTTCCACTTTTGTAAAGGGCACTTGCTGGCCTCTCCAATTTTTTCACTGTCTCTCTTGAACTGGGACTACCAAAGTAATGCCAATGGAATATATCAAAAATGTGGACTACTAAATGCTAAAGAGAAGCTGGGGAGTCAAATGGGATGGGATGAGGAGAAGGAGAATTAACTTACAATGTAGTATTAAGGATACTGCAAAATATGTACTACTTCTCAGTTGTGTCTTTGTGTTTTGGACAGAGTGCCCCTTGTCCCCTCTCAGCTGGTGTGTAAACTACTTGGGGGTTTTGTGCTTTTTAAGGTTTCCAGTTAGGAAGGGCATTTCTCAGCATTTCATGGAACTAGTATTAGCAGATCCATTCCTGCAGAGGATGGTGATCTTTCTGTCCTTAACACTGAGTGAGTCATGGTATTTTATTAAACTAGCAATGATGCATAATTCAAAGAAGCATGGCCCCATGTCACCAGAATGTTTGATTCATCATACTGATACTGCCTGAGCAGTCTCGAAGGGCAATGCGTTGGAAGTCCAGTCATTTCCATTGTTCCTGGAGGACTCTGGCCTTGGAGTTCTTGATACACATGAATCCATACTCCTTCAGACAAACTAAATGAAATGGCTATTAAGAAGGACAGAAGGCAACATCTATAACCAAGTTTGTCTAATATGATGTTGAACAAGGTGCAAACATGACTAAGCAAACTGGCAGTAAGATTGAAGTGGAGGTATGCCAAGAAGGCACAGAAATGGGAATTAAAAAAATGAAGACACTAATTAGTCCTGCTGGTGTGGGAATTAATAGATCATAGGTTATTCAGGGGACTGATTGGATCTTCCCTATCCAATATGCTTGCTTGTTTGAAGTCTCCCTGCCATCAGGATGCAATACTGTGTTGGGAAAAAAAAACCAGGCCTTGTGTCACCTTAATATCATTGGAAATTCCCAAAACACTAAGGGATATGCGGAAAGCGGCTTACTTCTTGGAAGGGATCAGACATGAAAGTAAAGGGTAGGAATAATCCCTGGTCCTTCAGGCTGGTGGAGGAGCAGTTGTTTAACTTACTTGTGCTGTGCTTCCTAGTCCAAGAAAACGCTTAGTCCTAGAAGATTAATTGTGAAGTTAAATGTGCACATAAACCACCAGCATTTTGTTGTTCCCATGTCTAAATTGTTGTCACCTAGGAGTGGTACCCATGTCTCATACCCTGGAATACATCTTCTAGCTGTGTGTCGGGACAAGTTACAGGTATGCATTGTGTTTTTCTCATGTGTTATGATTCCCTTTGAAGACAGGCATGCATAAGCAGGGAGGAAGCTAACAGGCGTAATGCAGGTACCAGGGTTATGTAGGACTCTGCAGAGCGCTTCTGCACCACAATTTGTGTGTACATACTATTTTTAATCCATCTGTAATGGTATAAAAAGGTTGTTGTGGAACACACAGCGTTTGTGTGGGACCCCAAGGAACTAGGGATCTTTTAAATTCATTTGTGCTCTTGGCATGGTAGATGAAGGATATGGATTCAAGGCCAGGCTGGATGGGGCTTTGAGCAACCTGGTCTAGTGGGAGGTGTCCCTGCCCATGGCAGGGGGTTGGAACTAGATGATCTTTAAGGTCCCTTTCAACCCAAACCATTCTATGATTCTATGATTCAGAAAGGAAAGAGGCAGTTTTTGATGGGCAGGGAAGACATAATCTGACAACATATAGGACTCAAAGCAGTCCTACTGTAAAAAAGATAGTCAAAGACTACAAAAAACTTCTGGAGCATTTTCATCTCCTACTGTTGTCAGTCAATTCAGTGGAACTAAGATGAACCAGGTTTTCATGTAGTGAGCACCGTGCTTTTGTCCAGAGCTCCATAGGCACTTCAGTGTGGGTCCCACTGCTCTGAATACATATGCACATAAATTTTCTGCAATCTGAGTAGGGTGCAGCAGTAGCTTTTCTCTGTGTCTTTTGATTTTCATTTGTGTCTGTGGTTTCCTTTTCTTACTGTTTTCACTGAAGGTTAGGTCCCACAGTGCAGCTGTCCTATGTCTTTAAGACCAGGGCTGGCATTCGGGTTCCTCAGAGATGTTCCCTTACCAAAAGCTCCATCTCTGCAAGACATGGATAGTTGAAAACCAAAGTTATTTCTGTTCTATTAAATCAGTTTGATAATTCAGTCTGCGTGGTATCTACTATTTATTATTACTACAACTGATACAAAACAGCAATCTTTGTGGTTACCGTTGTGCAGGAAGTTAGAGCGGGATCATAACTTACTATGTAGCAAGCAAAAGTGCCTGAAATTGACTGGAATTTTTAAGTTTCTATACTGTAAATACTGAGTATGATGATTTTAATACTTTTCTATTTATTTGTTAATTCCTGAGAACCAAGGAATTTTGCAATCAGAATAGATTTCTTACCTGGAACTTTCTCTGATTAATTCTGAACTCTCTTTCTGTAGCTGTTTAAGTCTGTAAGATCTGTATGGACTTCAGTGATGGATGTATTTACTATGTCCTTAGATTTTTAATATACACGTAAGGTAGGTTGTTATTGCATAGCTTTCACACTCAGTGATGATAACTTCACCCCATGTTGCTTTTCCAATTATTTTTCTGTGATACTTGGGTTGCACAGTAAGCCTATTTATTTTATGAAGTTTGGGAAATCAACCCACAACATTTTCAGAATTTATCTGTTCCATTTTTGACAGTCACCGGTAATCTTGTGGATAGCTATGATTGTGTCCATGGTGTGTAGCAGTCTTGCTGAGTATAATGCCCAGGGATTTTTTCATTTTACCTGAGCCGTGTGAGTATATAAAAGAAATGAAAGAGGGGTGGAGATCAAGTGTATATATTAAAAAAACCCAAAACCGAACAGAGATTGCTTTATCATGTCAATGTATTTTAAAATGATCTACAGGCGGTAACTTGAATAAAGATACGTAATTATTGAGACCTGCGATATCTTTACTAAGCTGTGCTTGGTACAGCTGCATTCATCTTTTTCTGTATATTCATGAAAAAAAATAATCCAGTGCTTCTTTTCTAGAAATATTGTTTCTAAATCAAAATCTCTGGAAGTAATATGTAATAATTCACTCTTAGACAGGCACAATCAGGCATTAAAGTGCATGCACTGGGTAAAATAATTCAAAGTCACGGACTCCCTCTCAAAGTCATCGAGTAAACTAATGAAGCTACACAAGTCCCTCTTTCTTAGACCATCCGCTTTATCTGAACTCAAACCAAGCAAGAGTGAGTATAAGTATGAAGATAACTGATGGCAATAGGACTTCCGAAGGAGTTGGGATCAGATTCATACGAGACGAGGGAGGACCACTGAATGAGGATGATTTAGGAATATCTATGCTATACTGCTATACTGAATTATCAGTCCGTATTGTGCTTCAAGAATCACATCTCTTCAGTCTATATGCAGGAAGCACATTGCTCCTGAGTGAACATGTCATGTATGTGCTTCCATATAGCTGAATTAGGAAGTATTGCCATATGAAAAAAAAAAAACTCTACATTTTGTCCATATTTGAAGGGGATGCAGAGTAACTTTTGTAGTAATGATCATCCTGCTAAATTGACATTTTCTCAATTACAGAGTTTTTGGAAAAAAAGCCCCACGCACAAAACCAGGAAAAGGTTATATATGGTTTCAGGACTTCTAAATAAAATGTAATTTACACACTTAAAACCTGAAGGAATAAATAACCATGGTTCTTAGTAGTAATATAGACCATCCGTCTATGTGGTATATGCCTTTATGTGATTGCATTCCTGATTAATTGCTCACTGAATATAATCACTTATTTGATCATTTTTTGTTGCAAGAACGTTATAGCCAAGGTTCCATTTAGAACCTCCATTTAGTCCTCTCCCTGACTGCAGCTAATCATAGATATTGAAGTGGAAAATGCAGCAAAATCTCTAATAGACTTTTATCGCATTAAAAATCCAAAGGTAAAAATACAAAATAGAAATCTTAACTTGGTAAGTTATTGACTTAAGACCCAAGGCTTAAGAGGGTTTTTAGAGGGTTATGAGGATTTAGAGATCTCTGCTATTGTGTCTTCATTTTATTTAATGTGACTGTAATTTATTAAATCCTGGAAGTTAACAAGAACTTATCTCTCCATTTTGTTACTTTTCTTTACGTTCCTTCCAGTATAGCAATATTCCTTTGGTGCTGATATACCTGCTATTTACTGATATAATTTATTTTTATCAGCTGTTTTTATCAGCTACTGTTATACAGTAGCTATAGCCATGCTTCCCAAATTGATACCACATTGCACTTAAAAGGCCTGACTAATTTAATAAATTATTTTCCTTTCCATACAGTAGTGCTGTGCATGAGTAGTCTGAAGATGTTTTTCTTTATGTTTTTTCAAGCATGAAGCTGTGCCATTCTTCTTTTGCTTTCCTTTTGGTTTTTAAGGGTGTTTCAGTGTACAAGTGACCAGTGTTAAAGTTATGTTGGGTTTTATCCTAGCAGAAAGGCAACCTACAGAAAAGGGAGAAAATAATTAGTGTGTATACAATCTCATCGCATAGGATAGGCACCAGTACAATATTGGTTAAAATTGGTCCATTACTTTCTCTGAGAAAGAACGCATAAAAGCACCCTTGTGTCTCATTGTCTCTGCTTATGGTCATGCTTGCTTTGGTGCTTTAGTATTTCATTAGTTCCTTTGGTTTTGTAGTGTGTTGTTTTTAACTGTAAGGCATATCAATTGTTCAGCCCAGTGAGCACCTCATGGGAAAGTGTGGGACAAACTCAGTTGTTTGCTGTTATCATGATGTACTCAAAGAAAGCGAGTTAAACACATTGTGGCATAGAAATTACACAGCAGAAACAAATACATAAGGAGTACAAGACATTTAGATCTGCGCTTTGGCTACCTTGTTATTCCTTTAAGCATCTTGTTACTAAATCTAGCTGCCCTTAAGTTTTATAACCCAATTAGTTTGGTAACCAACTTCAAGTCATACGAACAGACACATTGCAAGTCACCGAGTATGAATGTTTTCAGTGGCCTTTTCATAAATTCTCCTTAAGGAAATCACATTGTCCTACTGGAATCTGAGACAGGTATTTGTTTTTCTGGAGTTTCATCTGGGATATGTACTCCACAAATTTGCTGTCGTACATCACAGATGAGCATTTCAGAAGAAAAGGACTTGATCCTTTAAGCCTTTGTTGGAATTTCTTAGCGGTCAGGTGCAGTCTCCTGTTGTGACAAGGACTTTCCTGTCACTACGTACTTAATAAATAACTCCCTTGTGTGTAGGTGAGTTCCTCTCTATTCTAGGAAAATGTAGTCTGAAATGTCTGATGTTTCATGCTGCCCAGTATTCATTTCAGAGACATAAAGAAACAAACAAACCAACAAAAAAAAAGAGAATTCACCCCAACACCATTTCTAGCTATGATCAAAGTTCCTGCAGTGACCTTGCCCTACCATTTTTGCTGGTGGTGGCAGCTGCTCCCTCTATCTGCCATCTGCCCTTTCCTGCCATCACCTGCTTGTAATCCATTAAAGCATCATTTCTTCTTAAAAAGAAGAGCTTGTGCTAGAGGGTGCCTACTGGAACCAGAGTTAGGTTGTTCTAGGCAGGAAACCATGGCTGAGGAAGGGATAGAGCTTCCGTATTCAGGATGACAAGGGCAGTGTAGCTTAGGCGTGAAAATAGGCTTTGCCAGCGCTTGTCTCTTGTGTTAAACAGAGAACAGGCAGGTCCCCAGATTTTCCTGCCAGACCACTAAGGGAAAGAGGCATTTTATCAAACTTTCTCAGGTTCTTTTTTCTCTTCCAATAGCTTGGAGAGGTGTTTGTTTGGGTTTTTTTTTCTTTCTTTTGTCCTGAATCCAGTGTGTTTTCTTCAATATATCTTCCTGTAGAAAATGAAGATTCTTTACTTTATTGACAGAGCCTGAATAAGGCTGCGGGATCTCCATAAGATGTCGCAAAACATTATCTAATTACAGATCAATATGACCCTGGTAACTAATGAAATTTTATGGAACAAAATTGTGCTAAAACCTCATTATCCTTGGACTTGAGGTAAGTAATCGAATATCCTGATTTGCTTTTGCGAGGGTCATACACTGCAGGTAGGAGAAACTGTCAGTCTGCTCTAGAAAGAATACTTGTAATCTGAAATTTACATAATGTGATTTAACTAGACTTATATCATCTGTGAAATAAAAGAGAACCAGGTTGCCGTTTTAAAATACAGATTTCTGGAAATGTCTTAACAGGATGCAGGCTTTTAATGAAACTTTAAAAAGTTGTTTATTAAGCTATTTACATTTATTTGCTATGACCTGGCTTCATCCAATTATTGTTCTGCCTTGTCATGTTTCTTGTCTGCCTTTGGAAACATCTTGAAATTATAAGGCATTTTAGGCCATCTTTAGAATGGACCCACACATGACACGTCCCTCAGTGCTATAGGGAGGTTGTCAAAGGGATGTATACATCTATTGATAGGGAAGATCTATCTGTGTAGGAGGTAAAAAATATGGTTGTTAGTTTCCATTTTCTGAACAAAGAAGCTGTGTTAGTAGCTGTTTCCAGTTGAGGTAATTCAAGAAATTAAAAAAAGTTTGGAGAAGGGCTCAGGAAAAATTTTGTAATCTTTGGTGTTTTTCAACTGCTGTATGCTTCTGATAGTCATATCAAGTTCTTAATCCAGTAGATATTTAATCCAGGAAAGTATTTATTGGCCACTCCATTTTTTGTCCCAGCTATTTTGCTATGTGCCTAGCATTACTCAGACCCCTACCCCAACAAGATTGCATGGCTGTCTTATATTCATCCTTTCACATTCTCTACTGTCAGTGATGGTAATGTGAGATAAAAATAGCCTGTAAAATCCATGCCAAAACTGAAGATGCCCCCAAATTAATGTCTTTGCAGAAGGATCTATCCCTTAGTTGGTCTACAGATGAAGAAAAAAAAAACCACTAAGCTATATCAGCAGTGTTTTAACGTGCAGTGGACAAGCTGGCAGACTTTACAGATTAACTTCCATCTGAATTGCCTCAAGAGCTCAATTGTCTTTCCACAGAGGAGCTACTAGAGGCTAAAACATCTCTCCAGGTGCTACAGTCTTGAAGTTGATGAAAAGTTTGCTGGTACTGAAGGAAAGGTGTTTCATACTAAAATAGACGTGATTTTACATTCACTGTGAGACTTTAGATTTATCCTTAGACCTAAGGGTCTTTCCATTAATGAGTAAACATTGGAAACCTTTGGCCTCCCTCTTTTGTCTCAAATTTATTACAGTACACACACAGGCCTTCAGAGGAATCCCATAAGGAAGGCAGATTCCAGGAAAGAGGACAAGTAAGTCTTCTTTCTGAGATGGTTGCAACTTGCTGGCATCCTTGATGAGAACCTAGAGCTGATCCTGCATTGCTTTTTTGTTTCCTCTTTTTCCGAGGTATGGCTTGAAATTACGGTATGTCAATGAGTCTTGTGGATGAATCACGGGAACGTTAAACCTTTGTGTTTCATCATTCACAGGCCCCTTGAGAGGACACTCACATCAACTGAGTCATTGCAATTGCATAAACATGGCCACTGGAAAATATTATGCTAGTCTATGTTAAGGGCATATGTTGGAAGATTCTTAAAGAAGCATAGCTAATATATGATAGGTATCTGTCTTGGCTGAATAGCAACAGCAGCCTGCACGTTGTTTAGTAAAGTTTCTTCTGTATTTTTTTTTTCTACAGTCATATAAATCTAGATGTTTTAACTTGGGAAAGGTACAATTTCAGAGTTTTTCCCTTGTTTTGGCTCCTGTTGAATATAAAGACATTTCAGGTTAATTTAATCCTTTTTGCAGTTTGTATTTTCTGCATCATATTATGTTAGGCAGACAGGTTTTCTGTAAGAAGTTGTGATTTTTGTTACGTTATTCCTCTTAGTTTAGAAGTAGTATTTCTACAATGGAGGACTTTTTCTGGTCCCATTCATCTTAATTTTTTGTGATACAGTTAAGGTCCATTTATCTCCCTTCACTTACTGAATGTATTAGGCATGAGCAAACTTTTGTGGTGCCTCATACATCGTCAGATACCTGAGAGCTATCTCGTACATCCCACGAGTAGGTTTCTCTGACTGCTGACCTCTTGGGAGATCCTCACACCCATGTTGTAGGTGACAACTTTGTTATGCTGACTTTCGTACTCTGCCATTGCATAAAGCATGTCCCTGACACAGTGCTTTCAGTCTCCCAATGATGCCTTTTTTCTGTGTTCTTAGTTGGAAGGGCAGCCCTTGGTAGGGAGTGGGATACAGTGCAAAGCAGAGTAGAGCAGAAGCTGCTGCCTCGTGTGAGCTTGAGCTCTGTGACAGCAAATTTGCAATAGTTCACATATACTTTATTTCTTTAAAAGTTTTCCCGCTTAAAATAAATTCTGAACATGTTTCCTGCATGTTCTCAGGAGGGTTATTAAAACCCGTGCTGCACCACTAGTATGTAAGCTGTATTTGAAGCAACTGTAAGCCAGGTTTGGCTCTTGAACCAGTTTGTCCATTCCTGATACATCGCATACCTAGAACAGACAGGCATTAAACTGTGTTTCAGTTGTCATTGAGATAAGAAGGTATGTCACAGGAGATGCTTTTTGAAAGGCAGAGATAAAGTGTAATTGCCGTATCTCAATAAACACAGGATCGGCTTAATCTGCTAAATATGAGAAAAATAAATTCTGTATTCATAGAAAACTAGTTAATAGTCTTGCATTGACTCTTGCTGCTTAGCAGACACATAGCATGAAATTATTATGCTTTTATAAAGCTTCTTTCAAAGAACGTGTGGAGTTCATTTAGGGATATATATTGCCTGCTTAAGTTCATACAAGCAAAGTTCTTGCTTCATCTACCTCACTTTTGTTTCATCTTCCATGTGTGCCTGAAGTCTTTTATAGGTACTGTCCAAATTCTTTTCCACTTTAAAATACACTACAACTTCCATGTCGCAATTTTCAGATCCTCTCTTTCTTCTTTTTCTCTGTTGCGTTTATCAGATTGTGTCAAAAGGACATTATTGATAACTACTAAGCAAACACTGAAGAAAAGGTGATACTATGGCTGTCTCTTCCAAGCAATGCAGTAAATCTGGTTTACAGTATTTACACCTGTGATCCAAGCCATCAATTAGTATAAAAATTGTCAGCTTAAAACCCGTTTTTGCTTGAGAAATATTAATCCTATTTCTGGGATTTTGCCTCTGTCTCTGGCTTTAAATAAAGGTGACACAGAGCTAGTGAAAAGCATGCTGCTCACTGCCTAATGGGTTAGCCTTACCTCTAAGTACTGGTGAGCGTCTCAGAATAGAGGACTATGAAGATGTATCTTGAAGGCTCTCGTTTTGAGTGTCAAAATGTGAGATACTTTTCAGTACCTCAGGTGAATTTTCTCTTGGCTTCATTTTCAGCTTTAGCAGGCCTTTTTTAATTCATTTGTGCTGCCAGTTCCATAACTCTTTAATATTTCTATTTATATCAGTATGTCAAAGTAGAATTTATCCTTTCATTATTCAGCACTTGTAGATATGATGACATGCTTTATTTCCATAGGAAGGGAAAACTGTGCTGAAGCTGTCCTTTTGGCGGTGACAGAGATGTGCAGGTCTTACTGCATCAGTGAAAAATGATTCTCTATACAGTTTTAAACATGCACGAGTTCTTTAAATTTGTTCTGTGTGCAGACTGTGTCATTTCACAGTCCACTTTGTTTTCATTTCAGGTAAATAATTTTTTGTTTGGTGATAACGCTGTCTTATGCTACCTATCAGTCCACAGCAATGTTGGATTCCAAGGATAAAATACTCTAATTTCTCAGCTGAAAATACTAAACAGTGATGGGCTGTCCCAAGATTATTTACACCATGGGAAATTCTTCTGATACTAAACTTTTGCTTCATCACCTTTTGTTGTCTGTGTTTTTTGGAACTGGGTTTCAAAACACAGCTTCAGGAATATTTTTTTCTGTCCAAGGACTCACATGCACCTTCATAGGGATTGTGCACATTCAGTTTTCTTAGGGCAGTGGTGGGCTTCCAATATTCAAATCTGTTGTAATAAAGGATTGCTTCTGAATGCGAGCAGCTACACTTCTGCTTTTAAAAGCTTTTATAATTAGGACATTAAAATTTTTATCTGTCTTACAGATTATATTAGGTGGAGCAAACTCATTAATTCCTTCAATATATGTTTATAGGAGAGAATAATTTTAAAAAATATTTTTAGAGTAGGTGTTACATATAGAGAAATCCTGGTCCAGCTATTAATAGTTTGTTTTTTATTGAATTTCAAGGGTAAAATACTGTTTGCTAAATATTTATGCAGTTTCTTAAAGAAGTATTTTCTCAGTTGTGTAGTTCTTGGCGACCAACAAGCTAAATTATGGATGAAGAGAAAATATGTTTTTATCCGTATGATTAAACGGAACTTCCGCTTAGCTGTTTTACTTAGGGTGTCTGGCATGGTAATAGACTGACTTACATGACGTAGACAGTGTATGTAAAGTCTGATTCACAAAACGTGTGTTATGGGGAGAAAAGGGAAGAGAGGACAGAAATGCAGGTTCCAAATGCATGTGCTGGGTGGGGACGGTCTGGCAGGGTTTATATAATCCAGGACAATTAATTTCTATGATAAAATATGAGCAATATGAGCATATCTTTTCTTTTGGTGTTTTTTTTGTTGTGGTTTTTTTTTTGTTTGTTTTGGTTTTGTTTTTTTTTTAATTCCTAATATACATGCTATAGCTCTTTGAGCTGGTTCTCTTAGCCAGCTTAATAGTGCTTTTGCATAGCAATTGTTCATGTCTATAAAATGTCTTGCCAACATTTACCAGTGTATAAATAATAGCTATAGAAGTCTATGTATTTAACAAAAGTTTCATTTTTATGAATTTATCATGTTTCTGGTGGTTTTGTTTGTTTATTGTTTTTTGTTGCTTTTTTAAAAATAATATCAAACATATCAAAATGCAGTTATTAACTGTATTTCTGGTAAGATTCCTTGATTGTCATTTACTACATAAAATTATCAATTTGTTTAACATTCCTTTTTCTTTGAACCGGTATTTTTGTCAAAAGGTAATGATAAGCCATCATTGTAGCTCCTTCTATTAGAGGTTTGCCTGGAATTGGAAGCTTCAAGACCTGCAACACTCAGGATAAGCTAACTATATCATCAGAATGGGATCCAGGATCTGTGACCAAGTAGATGCCCTTGAGCCACCCTTCATTCTTGTTGGCTTTAGTGAAAATTTTGGGCAACCTACAGCTTTTTTTTGCTAGTCTGAAACTGGAATAGAAAAGTCAGGCATGAATCAAAAACATCTTTTTAATCTTTGAAGGATGATTTACATTAAGTAACTTGTAATTAAAGGAAGAATGTCTATAGGTACTTAAGTGTCCATAGGCCAGTGTAAAGAAGAGTCTGTGTTTGAAGACTGAACAATGAATATCAGGAATTTCCCCATTAATATATAGATTTTTTTAATACTGCCATATTCATATGACATAGTTGATGATGCTATTTTCAGACATGTTAAGAACTCCAAGGATCACTGTTGGTGATTTGTTTTACTTAAGCCTGACAGTGGATGGAATTTTTAGCCATTTCCTGCATCAAATAAGTAATGGCAGGTCAGGAAGGAGTGCTCATTTTGGAAAGACATCAAATCTTGCTTCCAAGACTTAGAACGAAGACTGTATTGCACTCTTGGTAAGATGATAGTTACTTTCACCGTTCAACATGTACAGCCTCATTTTTTGTTTGAATTTGTTTGACTTCAGTGTCTCCAGGCACTGTATCTTATAACTTTATTCGTTATCAGATAATGATTATTTTACATTTAAACAGTAAATCAATATGAATTGCATAGTTACTAGATGCACCTTATCTGCCTTCATATGGCTCAGTATTGCGTTATGAAAGGGAGATAAAGATTATTATCCACAAATCACAATTTTGTAGCTTGCATGTTGTGACCTTAAAATGTGCAATCATGTTGTGTGGCTGCTGTTTAGGAACAGCTGTTTGCCACCAATTCAATTTCTTTAAGTGAGATAGATTACAGAAACAGCTGGCTATCACATTATTAGAGATTAAGTCTTAAAGACACTGCAATTAAAATAATTATGTTATTGTTTTTTTCTGGTTACAGAAATGCTTCTGGGGCTGTGGAGATTAGTCTTGTCCAGAGAATATATTCAGAAATGACTGACTTTTTTGAATGGAAAAAGAAAAATAAGTGACTCCAGTATAGCTTCCAGTATAGTTACTTAAAATTTTTTTCTTCGTTGTTTGCCATTCCACTGAGGTGGCTTCCCACCCCTGGGTGCATGTTTAAAAACCTGTGCTGGGGGCAGATGTGGAGCCCTTGAGAACTGCTGTTCAGGAAGCTTTGACTCCTCTCTGCTGCCACTAACATAAGTGGAATGCAGTACAGAATTTGGACGATATCAAGAGGTTGTTAGCATTATCTTCACCATCACATTGATTTTAATTGATGGCAGACCTCAGGCACTTTCATGAAGATGACTATATCATGCAGAAACTTATCTTTAAACTTACATAATCATGCAGCCACCGTCCTCTTTTGTGCTACTCCTAGGAGCTGAGTCATCTCCCCAAAATAACCCTGAAGAGATCATGTATCTTGCATCCTCGGGATTCTTTGGGACAGCTATGTTGCTTGCTTTTCCAGTTTAACTGAAAATACTATACACACCCCCCTCAATATGAAGAGAGGCTGCTTTCTTTCCAGGACCAGGCTATTTTCATTTACCTTAGGAGCCTCGTCTTCCATGCTACCTCTTGCTTTATTTTTCGTCCAGCCCAGGCCAGTGTGGAGTGTGTTTTGGAGAGAGAAGGTGCAGGAAGAGTGTTTTTCTCTCTGGTTCCAGATCGTGAATGAATGATTTGATTGTTCGCCGGAGAGCAAAGCAGCGTGGCCTGCCAGTGAGCTTAAAGTCGCCTGCAGGACCTTAGGAGGGAGACCAGATGGGCTGGGAACCTGCCCAAGCTCCATGCCAGCCTGCCCACGGCGCCCTGTGGGTGCTCCCATCAAAGGCACCTGAGGAGGATTGTGCTCTGAGGCCAGGCCCTAAAGCGAGCCGGTGTTCCAGCCTGTTCCTAACAGGGTCTTATGGCCATACTTAGTGCTTTCTGGAGCAATAAGAGAGAGAAAAACTATCCATGGAGGGGAAAACTGCTCCTTCTCTAACCTGATAGGAGTGGCTGGTTCTGAATTCAGTATAGCAGGCCCTCTGTAGTCACCAACGAGGCTGGAAAGTGCTAAAATGACATGATTTCCCATCACTCTGAATTCTGGTGTCGGGATCTTATTAGCTAGTGTGGAGCGGGGCAGGGGGATGGGGGATGGAAAGTAACAAGGGCAAAAAATTTAATCCTGCCTGTAAAAGAGGTGGCAAAGGCATTCTGAACAACTATCATATGATTTTTCAGATGCAAAATGTCAGCCTTCATCGTGGCTATGTTACCAGAAATACCTCAGCAGAGCTTCAGCTTGACTGTTTAGATTAGGGAGCATTTGTTTGTAACTCTGAACCATGGCAGAAATATGTGATCAATGTTTAGCTAGTGGAACTGTAATTTCTCATCTGATGACAGGTAATGAAAGATATTGTACTACCTGAAACTATTTTTCCTTGCCATGCTAAAAATCAGTCTTCTCCCAAGGCCCTTCTCAAAGGGTTCCCTGACGTGACCTCTGGCTGCACCTGAATTATTGAGCTGCTTTTGTTCAGATGTTGACATTGGGATGTACAGCAATGAATATGCAGAAAGCAGTGAGAAACGTACCTTCCTCAGAACAGAGGCATGGGCAGTCGACAGTGGACTGGAGATGGATATCATGTAGTCTGGCTACTCATGTCACACTACCTGGCTACTTCGTTCCCACAGCATACAAACTTTTGAAGATGGTGTATGCAAAATAGATAAAACAACAAATTAAATAGCTGTGACACCAAATCAAATGGTAGAACAGCCAAAATTTCAGAAAGTGTGGTCAAAAAGAGTAGAGGCAGTATTTAATGATGGAGCCAAAGCACATGGGATAGAAATGCATGTTCCAAGAGTCACAACAAAGTTATATGGGGATGCAGTGGTAGAGCTGTTTTTAAAATTCTGATGCTGTTTCTGCAGATAGGGAACAGTTTTGCTCCAGTTAGGCCTAAATGAGGGAGATGCCTATGACTGTGTGGTGAAAACTGTGGATATGTTCTCTATTTATCCCAGGGTAGTCCTGTTTAATAATTATTGGAATAAACTGTGGAAAATATTTGGAGTGGTCTTGTGCAAGAAGCCGCATAACATATGGCAGTCATCACCAAAACACACTTGAATGACTGTAGGAGGACTGTGAATGACACATTTAGTGTCCTTTTAGGATGTTATATTTTATTTCTATATACTTAGTCCTTTGTTTTTTTTATGGGCCTTGGAGCCTCAATATCAAATGTGAAGTGAAAGTGGAAAGTTTTGGAGGGAGAAGGGTACAAGCACATCATTTGACATGAGATGTTCAACGGGTTGTTGGTAGCACCAACATGGATAAGCTGAAATATAGCACATGTGTGCTGCAAGTGGGTTCAGTGGAGAAGCCTTGGGGTTACTGCAGCCCCCAACTCGTATATCAGCATATTACATCACAGAAAAAAATTAGCCTGAACATGGCATTGCCATGCTGTGGCCAAGGACACCATAAGTTGGTTGTGTGTCTTTTCCATTGTACTACACTATGTGGTAGCATGGAGTAGCATTCTGCTGAACAAAATACTTGTAAGAAAGAAATTATTTCTGTAAGAAAGTTAGACCTACCAGGATCCTCAAAAGAGCACAGGTATCCATTTGATAAACTAGATAGGTATATATTGCTTCAATATTACTGCATGTATGGCATTGAGATGTCTGCTTACTGATACGTTTTTTTTAAAAAGCTGGTAAGTGTACGATACTTAACTGAATACAGAAGTGACTTTGAGTATAAACAGATAATTGCCAACATTTGTATCAAGATTGACATTAAATATAATAGGGCTCTATGACTTCTATCTTTCCACCAGTCTACCTCCTTCTCCAGTGCGCCCAGTAGATTTACATTTATATGTCAACCAGTATTTACCCATGTCCTGTTTTGAGGTAAAACAGAACTAATTTTCTGATTTGTAATTATACTTTTTAGCTGGGCCTCTTCTGACCAAACTCTGAAATTAACAGCATATTGTTCAGAAACTCTTCGCTTTCAGAGTGATAAGACTTGATTATACCAAGGAATGGTATGCACAGAGGCTCTTGCTTATACTTATTG
>VWZL01003853.1:935958-973278 GCA_013396915.1 Stercorarius parasiticus
GATTGGCCAATACGGCCAAAACCATGACAACCCATCTCACCCGATCACCCATCTCTGTAATCCCGCTTCAAATCCCAATTTGCTGTGGCCTCATTCCCTTTACAGGCAGGCTCCTGCTGAGGTGGTGTGTGTGCTGAACAGCCTGCTGGCCCTGGTGGGGACCTCAGCAGTGATGTCTTGTCTCCTGTCTGTTTTTTTTTTTTGTTTCTGAATAAACCAAAGCTCAGGTATGAACCTGAGCATGTTTTTAGGCCAAAAAAAATCTTAAGAAAAAAATTTCCATTTTATCTTATATGTAGATACTTTTAAAAAAGAGATTACGTCACTACTGTTAAATACAGCCTGTTTCTGCAGGGAACATAGATGCAGGGGTCTGAAGAAAAGCTCTTTTTGATTATTTGGTAGTCTTTTGTGACATATGGAGGACTCAGTTTCAAAATGGGAATCATATCATCCCATGAAAAGTTAAAAAAAGCATGAACTGAAGCACGAGGGAGCAGCACTGCACTTAACTTAAAAATGTGGATATGTCCTCTCTTGTTGGGTTCGCCTGGTTACAGACTTTGAGTTTGTCTAAATTACTTTGAAAATACACCTTTTATGTATTACCTTCCTTTTAGAAGGAAGTCTGTTCTCTACCAAAAAAATTATCTTTTTCTGGAAATACTGACAAGAGAGAAAGTAGTTCATACTCAGGTGAGCTATTTTGCCATAGATGTATGTCTTTATCCATGATTTCATGGTGTTGTTGCAAACCTGAAATATTCTAGAGTATGTTTATGTTAAAGGAAGGATCGCTCAGAACTGTCCCTGCAACGACCTGTTTTCTTTGGCAAGCCTCAGTGAAAAAGGCTGTGAATGCCTTTTGTTGAGAGACTCTCTCTTCTTTCAAACTAACGTGTTAATCACTTGGTACTGCAAGATGTGATACTATTAATTTTTTGGCAGAACTCTCACTAGATCATCCTGGGGTTGAAAGGGTTTTCCTGCTTTAATACTTCAAGGGTTTTGAAGTTTTATCTCATCTCAGTTAGATGGAATGTCAGCCGTGAATTTTTTTTACAAAGTGGTTGAAAAAGGATCAGGTTGAATTAAAAACATTTCATTTTGTTTTCAAACTTTAATTTTTAACTGTTGTATAAAATGAAACAGGTAAATCAAACTGTTTTCAAATTAAAGTTAATCTTTTTGGTTTAACTGTTTAAACAGAACATTTTAAAAAAACTGTTCCCCTTCCCTTGAAGTCTCCAGGTTGATCGTAATGGACAGAACAGAGGATTCTCAAGAATAGCTTTGGTTTAGACTGTCTGATTTTAAGTTAGAGTAGTTTATGCAGTATATTTGTGGTGATGTGATACTAAGCAAGGCATAAGTAATTCTTGGTCACCACGTTTGGCAGTATGACTCATGACATGTGCCAGTGATTTCAGAGAAACCTTCTCAAATGTGTCTCTGGAACCGTAGCACAAACCATGCAATTACTTATTCCTTGCTTAGGAAAAAGGTTTAGGATAATGGGCAAGGAATAAAGGATAGTTGAACTCTGAGGTATAGTACAGCTAGAAAGCTTGTTTGAACTCCACGTTGTAAGTTTACTTTTTAGAACTTAAGGGAGAATAGGGACAAGTAAAAATAAATAAAAAACCCAAAAGATTTTAGAAAATAGACTGCTGGTAATTATCCCTCATCAGTCCCTGAACCACTACAGATAATTTAACACTATGAACACAAAAGTAAATTCTATCAAAATCTTTCTACTGTAGCATTTAGTAACCATAGTAATGATCAGAGCATAAATTCCCTTATCATCATAACACACTATACTGGCAGATCCTTGATGGCCGATGTTGACAGCTGCTGTTCGAACACGCTGAAGATAAGCACGGGGCTGATGAAGGTCACTTATTCTATAGCTAATGAGATCGCCAAGTCACCAAGTTCTGCAGTATGACTCATGATGTATGGCAACGATTTCTGAGAAATCTTTTCAGCCTCCTCAAGATGTGTCTCCGGAACTGTAGCACAAGCCATGTAGATAGAGAAGCAGCATATGTCCAAGAGGGAGGCAGCGAGTTGCTATAGTGAATGTAAATGTTGAATCTATCACTAAGCTGCTTTGATGTTTTTATTTACCATGAAAATTCTAAATATCTCTCCATAAACAGTTGCAACACAGATGTTGTCTTCTTATTAAATCAAATTTTAAGGACTCTATGTTCTATGTTTTGCAGCCATTCTTTTGTATCGGGATGAATTATTGGTGTATTTTTTTTCACTGTCCGGGCTGTGTGATTTCCAGCGTAGTTAATGATGCAGATCTTTACCCCTGATAGAAGACAACATGGAACAGCTGTCAGCATATAGCTGGATTTGTACTCCCTGGTTCCTAGCAACACTGGGAGAACAAGATTGCTGAACTTATGCCTGTTACTCATGACCCAGAGGACGTTAAAAGTGCTACCAGTTATTGTGCTAGTACCAGGGAGCCAGGCTGATAAAGGAGTTGTCATAGAAACTCCAAGGGATGAAATTTTTAACTTTGTTTTTCACACTCAAATTTAAATTTCCGAATTGGGTTCCTGTTTTGATTTAGCCTTTGGAACAACCTCTCTCCCCATTTACTGTACAGGGGAGCTATAGCTATAGGTTTCTCATATCTTGTAAACATGTTTCACCTTTGAATTATGGGTAGGCTGATGTGTACTGCTTTCAAGGTTCTCTGAAATCTTCACAAACAAAAGGAAGAAAAATGTCTTGACTAATGACTGTGTCTGCGCATTCTGCCTTCTTCCCTTTTCATCGTCTTTGTGTCTCAGTGGCTACTGAGGTGTTTTGCATAAAAATATCTTTGAAAATTCTTTACTATTGGACTAGGATAAGAGTAAGACACCACCTTTTTTCCATAGTTTTCTAAATCTAGTCATTTGTGTCTGCTGCTTTTCTAACATGAAGGGTTGAGGTTTAGGGGAAGAGAGTTATTACAGCAGGAGAAACAGAAGTAACACTTCAGCTCTGAACTATTTGGTGTGGCTCAGCTTAAGTTGCTCTCACATCAATCTGCATGAAAACTGATAACCATTCAAATTAAACACATATACAGATTCTATTCTTTAATATCCTTCATTAAGTCTCTGCTCTTTTTTCAGTGGTTCTGTTTCAAGATCTGGCGTTTTTTTGTTATTTGTGTTTTCTTGGTGTTTTTTGTTGTTTTTTTTTTAATCTTTAACCTTCTTTGTTCTTTGCTTCAAGGGCAAATCTAAATAATTTCATCTTGAGGCACTTGTCTGACAGGACATTCATGTCCCACTTTTTACTGGGCTGTCTTAAAATCTTACCCCAGAAGAATCCAAATGCTAACTACAGTTAGAGTGTCTTTGTTTTGTTCTGATGTGGTCCTGAAGGCTTTCTGCCTTTGAGGGATTTTTCAGGTTAAATATAGGATGTTTGTTTTTCAGGCATCATGTTGCACTACCTCTGAACACACTGTATGGATGTTTTTGTTCGTCAGCTTTCTAACTGCTTTTGAAATCTCTCTTCATGTTGGCTTGAGCAGCTACCATCATAGGATGGGATGAGATAAGCCACATTAAGATGAGATATTGAAGAGCTAGAACATGGGAAGCAAGAATGAATTTGAAGAAAAATCTTAATGTCTTTTGGGATAATGTTCACCTTTTAAAATTTCACTTTTGTTTTGTCACTTAAAACTGGTTGAATATGCTGGCCACAAAAACTTCCTTAAACTTCCAAGCCTGGTGAAATCATCTTGATTAACTTGATTAAGAAAATGACTGGCTATCTCCAGATGGTCAAAGAGGTTTTGTGATGCAGGTGTTCTTTTTACACTGCCTCTCACTGTTGTCTCTGCTGTATTTCAAGGGAAGTATGCAGATGATAAAGAAGTTTTGTTCTTTAGTGAAAATCACTGGGGTACCTTCAGTCTTTTGGGGAAATGGTAATCTGCTTTTAGTAGAAGGATGTTTGATGCTGTGAATGCAAGTGGAAGTCTTCAACATTACTAATGGTTATCTTTTGTGAATTATCCATATTTTACATAGATAACATAGACATGAGAGGAATCACATATCCTTAATGCTGAAGTTGACATAGATTCTCAAATGAATGTGCACATAATCACATGAAATAAGAGGAAGAGAAAGACTATACTAGGGTGGAAGTAGAGGTAGGATTGTTAAACTCACCTTATCACTTTACATCCTGCAGGCTCTTAATAAATGGCAAAAGAGAAGTAGCAAGAAGTAGCAAAAATATTAATACTATGGATGGCAGTGTGTGGGTGCAACCTGGAAACCATCTTCAATTTAGTCTTAAATAAATTGTGAAATCTCCTGAATTAGTCCAAAGCAACAAAGTTTTCTGAGTTAGCCAACCTCTGCTGAAGATCTCTCCATAGCAATCTGTCTCACAAGCCTTTTGTTTTCTCTGGATCCCACTAAAGCTGAAAATGGGATGAGAACAGCCCTCTTAAATACTTTGTATTTAAGCTTTTCATTTGTAGTCCCTAAGTGCAAAGGAAGATACGAATTAAGAAAAGGAAGAGATTGAGACTTCCCAGGAGATTTGTTTGAGCTTTGGGATTTGCTGATTCATAGATACAGACGTAGTTGAAATTGTCATCTGTGTCAGACGATATTTTTAGGATCTATTACGAGGCCCTTAAATTAACACTTGACATTTTGCATATGAGCAGCTTTGTACATAAACATACCTGCCCATATTTACAGTCTAATTTTTCATAGCTCTATTTGAGCCTCACAGTCCAGACTAAAAAATTTTGGATTTTCATTTCTCCTCTGTTGAATGGTTATTTTACTGACGTTCTGCAATTAGATGAGTCCACGGCCTTTTTTCAGAAGGAACTCATCTGTACAGTCTGTCACCTCTGTGTTTTATTCATAGATTTTAGCGTTATTTTTTAATCAAAATGTTTTCTCTGTCTCACTGATCCCCAATTCCTTTCAAAACAAAGAGACCAAAGTCTGTTTGAGTACTGAACAAGGGTTTTTTCCATTTTTCAAACTTTTATTTTTTTTGGAAACTCTAGCAGCATGGGTAAATCCTGTGTCAAGGTCATCATAAGTACAACTTTTGCATTTCTCCTACCCTTTACGTATTCCTTCTTGGAATAGCTTTTCCATGATGGCATATTTATTTTTGGTAGCAAATTGAGGGTTTGTGGAAGTTTCTTTTTCTATCCAGCAGGACTTCTCAGTGTTAGCAAAAGATAGAATTGATCAAAACTCAGTGTGTAGAATATTTCAATTCTGTTAAAAGGTTGAAAATTTAAAATATCATTTCATTTGGGTTTGAGCAATAGTTTTAAGTTTCATGTCATGAATTTCTGTCATGCCTAGAATTCTTCCTTGAATTTTTTCATTGTAATTAGCTTGCTTTTTTTACCAACCCTGAAAAAATGAATGAGTCAGATGAGTGTGTGAGTGCTGATGAGTCAAGATTACTGTCTGGAACACAGGCCCAAGAGAACAAGGAGGATAGTGATGATTTCAAAATGGCTATTAATGTGTTAGTGAGTGAGCAAAACTCACAACTCATTTCACCTAAATCAAGAAAGAGCTGTCAGATAGTAATGTATTTTTGGTTTTATGTGACTCGGGCAGAATTTACTTAAACTTGTTAGTAGCAGTGTGCTCTTTATACCTCCACTATTTCTTTTCTGATATTTCATTCTTTAAAGACAAGTGAAAATTGAAACCAAAAACATTACAGGTTGCTACAAATGATTGATTCCTTTGTCTTGACAACCCAGAAGGGATCATTTGTCAAATTCTGTGACTCAAAGTGCAAAAGTAGCTGAATTTGCAAGGTACATTTTAATATAGCTTCCATTTTGTATGGAGCTCAGGCCTCTTTAGATAATGCCTCTCCTTTTGGTATTGACTGCAAGATTCTGGTAAATTCTATATTTACAAAGTAAATAAATAAGTAAATAAATACATGTATACATATGAGTGAATATAATTCTAAGTGAGCTTCAGCTACCTACATTAAAGATGCCATGTAATATGTATAAGAGGGTATTCATTAATAAGCAAATAAGAATGCAGATGGATTTCTGTTATTCTTTTATCAATCCTATGAAAGAGGCCATTTTGAAATTTCAGATTGTATGAACGGATAGCTTATCTTCTGTATTCGTACAAGGTCTGCAATTAATCCACACATACTGAATTTCACTTTGCAATAGTTAATTTTTTCACAGAAGACTGATGCGTGTGAATGTAATGAAACCTCTTCCTAAAGGTGATATCAGGAAAGCAAAGAAAAAATTCTCCTTTTTTAAAATGATAGAGACACATATCGTTTTCTATACTGATAAACTCAATATGAAAATATTTTCTAACAGCTATGTATGTTTTGATAATATAGGTAGAGGTATGTTTGCTTTTACTTGTTTGAATAGAGGTGTGGAATCTCCATGCTTAGGAGATATTAAAAACTTGACTGAGCAAATTGGTTTAATATTGAAGTTGAATCCGACATTTTATTTGTCCCTGCTTTGAGTGAGGGTTGTACCAGACCTCCAGAATCTCCCTTCCAACCTAAATCTTTCTGTGATTCTGTTAAAAAAGGAAAAGCTTATAAAAAGCTTGAAAGGTTCCCCTATGTTTACATACAAGAAATTTTTGCTTCTTTCATGCTTTTTTTAGACAAATAAACAAATCCCTGGGTTTAAAATGTACTGTAGAGGGAACTGGGTACTACATTTTAAGTCAGTTATTTTGTGATAGTTTTCTAAGAAAATAAGTCTTACCCTTGACACTGGGTAAGCTTAATCTCTTTGTAGCAAATTTAATTCTTGAAATTAAATCATGCTTGATTTCCATCTATGCAGCCATCCAAGATACCCTGTAGCAACCTGTGTTGCATTGTCTCAGTGTTTAATTTATCCCTATTTCTGTGATCATATACTACTAATAAAAGCCTGAAAGAATGTGATTTATCCAGGTAATACAGGAAGGCTCTGAAGAGCAACTGTAAATTTTATGTCAATAAAATATTCTTTGTGGAAAAGTAGTGACCAAACATGCTACACAGAAACAGAATACATTGACAATGTTTTCTGATGTTTTTGTGGTTAGAACAAACAAATAATACAGTCCCAACAAATAACTGGGACTGTATAAGACATTTTTGGAGCCCAGCATTGCAATGACTTCAAAAGATGTGGACTCAGGTGGTTGTGGACAGGCGGTGGGAGACATACAACATGTTTTTATTCTTTAAAAGCTGTAGGGGAGCAGGAAAGTCCCTTGATAGGGACAGTTTAAAAAAAGAGGGGTGGATAACAAAGCTAAAACTCCTTTGTTGAAACAAGAAGTGAAAGACGCACACGCTGTGGGAAAATGTCATCAGTGTTTATTGGAGTGGACAACCTGTGTCTATTTTGAATCTAGATCTTGGAGAACTAAACAGGTCTGAGTTTCTCTTCTGTGTCATTTAGAGTAGATAAATGAGTCTCTGGTACACCGAAGTGTCCCTCAGAGATGGGAGCCATGGAGGCAGAGATCCTGCAGAGGGTGATCTTCAGCTGCCCTGCTGGAAGCTGCTGTGATGACAAAGGAAGACTGCAGATTTATTTGAGGTATTCTGCTTAAGTGGAAAACTGAGTTACTAGATGCAGAAACTCATTGGAGATATGAACTTATATGTAATGTCACAGTTTCCAAGCTCATTTGAACTGTCAGCAAAGGTCAGTGGATAGCTACAAATGCTTTCAACTGTGATGCTGTTAGTAGTCCTTCTGTAAAACTGATTCCAGCTGATAGGTAGAAGTGGACTGAAGAGGTAGGAGTGTCCTTATAAGGTGTCTGTCTAGCCAGTGCCACAAGAATTCTGAAGTGGCTTCGATCCTGTGTACCAGTAGAACCAGATAGTATGAGACAGAAAGAAATGAAATTTGAGTAAAAAGGACAATGGTACTGACATGGTACTGTGGTACATGTACAATGGTACATGAATGGTACTGAATGGTACTGACAAGTCCCTTTCGAGTAGGTGATGAAAGAAGACATGCATCAAAAGACAGTGGAGCCCAGTGACAGGACAAGAGGTAATGGGCACAAACTTGAGCATAGGAAGTTCCATCTCAACATGAGGAGGAACTTCTTTACTTTGAGGGTGGCAGAGCACTGGAACAGGCTTCCCAGAGAGTTTGTGGAGTCTCCGTCTCTGGAGACATTCAAAACCCGACTGGATGTGTTCCTGTGCAACCTGCTCTAGATGACCCTGCTCTGGCAGGGGGGTTGGACTAGATGATGTCCAGAGGTCCCTTCCAACCCTATGGTTCTATGATTCTATGATACTATGATCTCAAACCAACTGTATAGTGCTTCTATACAGATACAGATTATAGATATATATGTACTGAAATAAGGATTCCCTGTATGCCCAGGGTACACATGGTATAGAATAGCCCAACTCCGTGTTTTAGACAAGAAAAGGTATTGATTACAAATGGCTCACTGTATAATGCCATTGAATCGCCATGGGTGAAATTCCAGGCATAAAGAGAAATGAAAAAATATTAACATAAAAGAAAAGTACAAACCAGCCGACCAAGGTGGCTACAGGAACTGAGAAACACTAATGGAGAGAAACTGTGGGATAGACAATACAGCAATAATAGACAGATTGCCCCTGTATGAACTAGGTGAATGTCATGATGTGGAATGAGGTAGAGAAAGAACAGTTGTATGCCATAAATGACTGAAGTAGTATTCAAAGAGCTCACAAAATAATACTCTTGCTTTAGTACTGAACAGCTCCGTATAAATTTAAGTTGTAACAGCTGAAGAATCACTGTAATGAAAAGTTGTTTTACGTTGATGCCAAAATGCTTTTGACAAATTTCCTTAACAAATGCTTTTAATTAAACTGAACTAAATTGGAATTCACAAGAAAAGCTTCTTGTAGATTAATAACTAGTTAAAAGATAGCAATTTAAGGTGAGGAATAATGGTATTTTTCCCCAGTGGAAGAAAACAGACAATTGTCCAAGCCATTTCTCCTAGGCTGTGGATGCGATCATGTTATCTGCAGAGGAACTGGGAACTGTAATAGGACAGTACTGTATGCTATTTCTTGTTGTGTGAGTTTAGAACTAAAGGCTATATTTTTTCATTGAGTGTATAATACCATTGCGGACATTATTGTTCTGTAGCATAAGTGAGTTCAGAAATGATAAGACATGGCAGAAAATTCTATATGGGAATATTAAATTGAAGACCCTTATACACAAACACGAGTATTTCTGACTGGGTTCTGAATAATCTGCCAAATAGCAGGTAACTGGGACATAAAACAGGCACAGTCTTGTCTGTATTTTATGTGTTTATGTGTATGTACTACAGATTGTTCATTATGTATATTATATGCTGCATGTTTACGCTTTTTTAGCATATCTGATTGTCGCAGGCTTGGAAAGTCTAGAATTATAGGAACCACAATATTTGTAGTTGATCTCTGAATAATATTTCTTATTTTGTCTCTCTGCAATTTGTGCAGCTATTTACATTTGTGTAGTAATTGACATTACTGCAAAGTGGAAACAAAATGGTCCATCCTCATTTTGTTGTGTATTAACCCTAATTTACACTAATTTGAATAACTGTACAAAGTGGGGGGAAGAGGAAATTCGGGCAAATAAATTCAGCTTGACCTTTGATCAGCAGAAATTGTGAGCAGAATTCTCATACCATTAAGGAATTGTATTTGCCATTGGTAATCCCAACAGCGCACACAATGCAATTTCAGTAGAATTGTCTTAGAATCACTAAAAGTATGCACACAAAGACAATGCTGGGTGTTATTGATGTGTCCACAGCTATCAGTTATCTACAGTAATTATGAGATGCCATTAATGTCAACTAAATTATGGTTCAAGATATGGTATCCTTTCTGTAAGTCACTTGTTTATGAACCAGAACAAACGGGCTCTGCAGTCTTCCAGGGAGAGCACAATTTTAGTTAGATAAAGAACCATGACCGTAATCATTTAAGGTTATTAAAATGGCCATTAGTAAGGATATGAATATAGGTTCAAAGCAAACCTGAAAATAAGCCATTGCATTCCAATGAAGCGTCCCTATGTTAACCAAAACCTTTGCTTTGAAAGAGAGAATTTTTGATCAAAATCAGTGATGTTTGTTTGCTGTTGCTGTCTTTCATCCTAAAATTGCCATCAGTGTAGTTGTGCTTAACATCACTGCCACATAACTTCAAAATTCTCCTTTTCTCGGTAGGTGTCAGCTAATTTTAAAATGTGATGTTTGAGTTTGGACAGTGAAGTTAATGAGATTTCCATATACCTGTGCTGCATGTTTAGACTTAATCTCTTAAATTTTGTGGAGGAGTTGCTTTATGCCTTTTTAGCAGTGTTGCTAGGGATGCAGTGGGAGTTACATGTATGCCTGGGGGTGTGTGTGGAAACAATCCTCTGTGGGAGGGGGACATGGTTTTGTCTCCTTCCAGTGCAGCAGAATGATGGATTCAGGATGTGTTGAGCTGCAACCTGCAGAAATCCCTGGGGAACGGGGATTTCCCATGGAGGAGAAACAGATCTAGCTTTAACAGGTCAGATAATCTGAAGAACGCAATCTTCTCTTATCACTAGTTACGCACTGTGACATTGTTTTCAAGATGGGCCAGCTTTAAAACCAGAAGTAGTAAACATAAATGTAGTTCAGACTTGGTTGTGTAGTTTGGCTACAGGGAGTTCTGTTTGTACATAGGCTGCTGAGGCTTGCTTCAGGGCAAGTCTCCCTCATGCTTTCTGTCTCTCTCTGCTTCTGATACTTGCAACATATATTTCAGCTTGGAAGCCATAGGCAGGTGGTGGCAGCAACTGCAAAGGGCTGAAGCAGATTCCTAGATCATGAGGAGGCACAGGACATATATGTCTGAGATGTTTCTTAGTTTCTCTGAATGTAGATTAAACAGTCCAGCTGTCCTTCCGTCCTGCACTCGTTGCACAGAATCACAGAATGGTAGGGGTTGGAAGGGACCTCTGGAGATCATCTAGTCCAACCCCCTGCCAGAGCAGGGTCACCTAGAGCAGGTTGCACAGGAACGCTTCCAGTCGGGTTTTTTATGTCTCCAGAGATGGAGACTCCACCACCTCTCTGGGCAGCCTGTTCCAGTGCTCTGCCACCCTCAAAGTAGAGAAGTTCCTCCTCATGTTTAGGTGGAACTTCCTATACTCAAGTTTGTGCGTCTTTGTTCAAACAAACTGTGTTCAAGTTTGTTCAGTTTGTCTTCTGAACTTGGTAACTATGAGAATAATTATTATATCATTTGGGGACAGTATGCTTGCAAAATTACTGTCCTTATATCCAACTGAACTATGATGCAAATGATATATTTTAGAATAATTTATATTAAACTGGCATGTAATGCTAGTGTCATACTGCCATCTTGCAGCATTAGATTTAAAATTATCAATATTTTGTGGTGGATGTATTACATGTGCCTAACACAAATTTTTAATACAGATTCATGCAAAAGTACAAGTGAGCATACTAATGCCAACAATTCAATGTTTGTAAATGGTTTATTTTAAAAGTACAGATGTTGATTAGGAAACTTTGTTAGTATTTCAGTGATGAAAGGAAACGACCTGCATGCTGCATTTAGGCAAAACGAATAGTCAGCACAAGGTCTGATTTGATTGAAGCCATCTCCCTTCCATCAGTGCCCACATTTAAGGCTGCAGTACAAGGTAACTGTCTGCATATTGTCTCTGTGGAACAATTCTTAAAAAAGCTTTCTGTTAATGAAAACTTGTAAGCTTCTGATTCAGCATTTCACTTTTCCCTTAAATAATCAGTTATATTAATATATTAATGATAGAAAAGAATAATTAGTGTAAATGTCTCAGTGAACACTGAGAAATAAAGAGCTGGAGAGTCCATTTGATACTTCTTAATGAAGATATATGTGCTCGAGTTCTTACTTTTAGAAGGAGAATCCCTAAAATGCAAGAAAAGCAATGATGCAATGCAGGTACAGTGAATATATGTAACAGAAATACCAAAACTATATTCAGGAGATGTTGCCTTTAATGTAAGACTCTATTAATTCAGTAAATGAATACAGTGGGTTGTACCCGCTTCGTTGAGCAGGAGGCAAAATTATAGAAAAAAGTCATTGTGAAACTAGGTCAATGGAGCCTTATGAAGCTTAAAGACGAACAATAGAGCTGAATTAAAAAGAGCTTTAGTACTCAGTTTCAGATTCTGCTATTTGCATCTTAATTTCAAATTCAGGTCCTCATTTCTGACTACCTGACAACAGGAATGAAGAGATGCAAAGATACCTTGAAGAGAAGGATTTCTGAAATAACTGAGAGGTCCCTGGAAGCCAGGGAGGGCATGATTGAAAAAAAAAACAACTTTCTTGAGACAACTGAGATTTTAATGGTGGTTTTAACTTTATACGCTGTTAGTCATAATGGACTAAATGCTGGAATGGGAGAAGTAACTTGGAAGGTATTTCAGCAGTAGAGGTAATTAGGAGGGGAATTACAGGAACAACAAAGCCGGTGAGTTACTTGCTCCTTTCTCTGCAGTCAGATTTAGTGCCAGAGCGCAGTTGCACATTTGTCGGGCACACAGGTCTCATTTTACCCATTCTTCTCTTCAGAGATATTTAGGAAACCAGACAGAGGCAAATAAAAGCTAGATAAGAGGAAAGACTTCCAGAATAATGAAAGGTGGGGTTTCATTAGAGGAGACCTGAGAGGCTGTTTGTGCCATGAGTCAGAGTGCTCTGCGGGGCCCTGACTCAGAGGTGCCTGTGTGGAGCCCCTCAGGGTCAGGCAGCTCTGCCTACTCCCACCCGGCAGCACCTGGATGGTGCCCAGGGGCTGCCCTGTGTCTGATGGGCTCTGTAGCACAGGCACTGCGTTTTTTTGGGAGGTATCTACCTGGACGAGCTAGAGAGGTGGGACTGAGCAAACCTCATGAAGTTCAACAAGGCCAAGTGCAAGGTCCTGCACTTGGGTTGGGACAACCCTCGTTATCAATACAGGCTGGGGGATGACGTGATAGAGAGCAGCCCTGTGGAAAAGGACTTGGTGGTACTGGTGGATGAAAAGCTGGACATGAGCAAACAATGTGCACTTGCAGCCCAGAAGGCCAATTGCATCCTGGGCTGCATCAAAAGTAGTGTAGCCAGCAGATCCAGAGAGGTGATTCTCCCCCTCTCCTCTGCTCTCGTGAGACCCCACCTGGAGTACTGCGTCCAGCTCTGGAACCCCCAACATAAGAAGGACATGGACCTGTTGGAGTGGGTCCAGAGGAGGGCCACAAAGATGATCAGAGGGCTGGAGTACCTCTCTTATGAGGACAGGCTGAGAGAGTTGGGGTTGTTCAGCCTGGAGAAGNAGGTCCCTTCCAACCCAACACATTCTACGATTCTATGAAGTTCAGCGCTGTTAGCGAGGGTGCCCTCTCAGGTCTCTGTGCTCATACTGGAGTGTAGGTGAGTCAGGAGCTGCTTACTGGGTTTGCTGTTCTGCACGTGGGTAGGATCTTTCTTGAAAAATATATCAGTTAACTCCGGAGTAGCAGCATTTGAAAAAAACAATTTTGGCACAAGAAAAAAATGATTGCAGTTAGGAGGGGAAAAAAAAAAGGAGTTGGGCTGAAAATTAAGTGGAAGAGTGCAGTCCTGAAACAATGTTTTAATGAGGGAAGGAACAAAAGCTCCAGCTTTCGAGGTGGTGCTTGAGATAATAAGAAACTGGACTTGATCTTACAGTGGCTCCCTTCCAGCCCTGTGACCTTCGCTGTCTATGTGTGATAACGTGTTGTGCACAATGAATCCTGGAGCAACCAAGCAGATAAAGTAAGTCATTAGTATTTCAGTGGCTCCACTGTCGCTGGAGAGCATTTGTGCCAGAGGAGAGCTGAGCTGCGGGAGTCCAGCGGTACTTCATGTCCCCGCCCACTGGTGGCCCTGGAGGCACCCAAAAGTGGTCTGTGAAAGGACAGATAGTTTTCACTTGAGAATTTTTCTGTGCCAGGAGGCATAACCCTGACCCAGAAGTGAGAGGCCTTCTTAAAATCATCTTTATTTAAAAAACTTCTGATTGAAACAATAGATTATGATTTTGTAAAACAGTCGTATTTGTTTTCCTAAATGCTAAATATTTTACCTGTTTGCTGTCTCTTGCATGTAGCTGACAGACAACATGCTTAGTGGGTTCTGGGTTTCATTGTTGTTTATTCTCCAAACGGTATCGAAGTGCTGGTTTCTAGGGAGGTAGATGTTGGAGCCATTGGAACTGCCATCTGAGGAGTTTGTGGGAGCAGTACTAATGCTGAGTACAAGTGAAATAAAGATCCTCTTCTGGGATATTTTTCTGACTTAGAGAAGAAGATTGTAGGGCATAGCTGGTTTGTTTTCTGTTAACAAAGCTATGCTTTAGCTTCTCATATTTTGCTGTGCGTATTGTTCTGGACAACAATACCCATTTTCCACATTAATGAGCACTAAAACTCCTGCCAGCTTTGTTTAAAAGAAAGAAAATCTTGAAAACACATTTCACGTAAGAAGTGCAGATTCAATATGAGTCATTTTCTATTTACAAACTTTTCTCTTTCAGTGTGGACAGGTAAATGTCATGCATTTAGCTTTTCGCGATTTTAATATGTTTCTTCTTCAGTTTTCTTAAGTTCTCTCTTCTTCTCTGTTTTTTTTTTTTCATACTAGATGGAAGATGTGTCCAGTAACTTTATAAACTAATTATTTGGACTTTCTGCTTTACAGTTCCACTGTACTTCCGGACACACATAGCCATAAATACATATTATGCATTCTTCTAGTTATGAGAGAAGAAAAACAAATTTTAAGGATGTTACGATGTTCCTTATAGAAAAAGTATGTATCTCTCCTCACCCTTTTTCCGTAATGCTGTTACGATAATCTGACCATCAGGCTGCCAAGGGAAAAGACTCTTACAGAACCACATCATGTGGCAAGTAACGAGTGAGAAACTTCAGGGGATTGAGTTGCTTTTACAATCACAGGTAATTACAATGAATTAATTAATTGCATAATTAGCTAATTAACTACATAATTGGGATTCACAGACATGACAGTAATATGGCTATTTGTAAAACAAGCACACAGAGCAATCTTCTCTCAGAATCCATTTTGGATTCTGGAACTGATTTAGTCAGTATTATTAGCATTACATCCAGCCTGGATATCTGACTTGAATCTCTAGTGTCCTCAAAGTATTAGAGGCTTATTGAGACACTGTGATCTCCCACATTATAAGATCAGAAAAAGCCATCATGCTCATTTATTATCTATATAAGGTCACGGAATCTCAAGGTTAGCTGAATATTTCCTTCTCTCTAGAAATTCTTCGATGAAGTTAGATAATAAACTCTGGAGATACAGGGAGGAACTCTTTGTACCACTAGTAATACATTTTAACTGGCTAGAATGATCACAGTGGGGTAATCTGTTAAGTTTTTAGTTGTCAAAGGACTAATGCTGAAGTATTCAAACTGAGGTCATTAGATTTCAGACCTCCTTTATGTAGACATAAACTGAACGGAGATCTATTACAAAGGTGTTGAATTTGGTATGTCTTACTGAGTTCACTAGAAGATTTTGCAAGAGGGGAGTCATCACTTAGTTGAAATTATATGAAATCTTTCAGGATATCAGAAAATTAAAACAGCAGAGAAGTGGAGAATGAGAGACCTTTGGATGGACTGATTTGGACAAAAACAGGTGAGAAGTCTCAAAAAAACTTTTTCTGTTTAATATCTGAGTTCTAAATAGTTTCTCATTCTTAAATTTAATTAGAAAGCAGTCAGTGTTTTCATAAATATATCTCCTGAGACTACAGTATTTACAACACTCTCCATAGCTATCTGTGAGGAACTGTCACTTTATTGCAGTGTAGTACAGAATTCCATAGTGGCTTCACAAATCTAAACCCAGTTCTTACCAGAATAATTCTGCAGTTTCCAATTACAATATCAATAGCATTTAAATACCTGCTGCTACTGCTAAGTAGTTACACCAAAGTAATAACTAAATACCAAATGAGAGTTTCAACGTACTGAATTTACCTATTGATCCTATTTACAGGCTATCAAAATATACTGTAAAATTAAAATACAGTGTTGGCTAAGTAACCTTTTGAACAAATTCCTATCTTGTACTGTTGATGAATATCCAGTGGTCTTTTAATAGTAGATCACTAGATTATTAACGATAACCACTTTTTCTCTTGATTTTTTTCTTTGGCATAGAATCATAGCGCTATAGAATGGTTTGGGTTGGAAGGGACCTTTAAAGATCATCTAGTTCCAACCCCCCTGCCATGGTCAGGGACAGCTTCCACTAGACCAGGTTGCTCAAAGCCCCATCCAGCCTGGCCTTGAACACTTCCAGGGATGGGGCATCTACAACTTCTCTGGTCCCACCCAAAGCCAGTGTCCCACCACCCTCACTGCAAAAAATTTCTTCCTTATGTCCAATCTAAACCTACCACCCTTCATCTACCCTTACGTCCAGTCTAACCCTGACACCCTTCATCACGTGGGTTTTGTGTCAAATCATCTTGAGGTTGAATTCAGGCTTTCCTTCCCCTTGCACAGGCCCTCTTGTGAGACCTGACGGCTGCTGCCTCCGCACACACAGCCCAAGGGTGCTGGGGGCCAAAAACCCTCTCAGCCCCGCCCCGCCCCCCCCGGGACCTTGCAAGTTTCGCACTCCTCACACCACGCCACAACTGCTGCTGCTGCTAGCGTCAGCTTCCCGCTGTTTGTCAAACTAGTGCTTTTCTCTGCTAACTGTATTGAACAGTGGGAAGTTTATAATAAGATCCAGCTAAAAGAGTGTAACTTCTAAAGTCAGCAGTAATATGACATTGTTATTAATAACAACTCATTCCTGTAGGTGTTCCTGCCCCTTTCCAATTACTTAAGCCGAGTGTTGTGCAAAGAAAGAGAACTCTCAAAATATATATTTATTTCTAGATTTATCAAGCAAAATCTTAATCATAACTTTATGTTATTCTCATTTGCTTATAAGAAGAAAAATAAAGATTCTGAATCCTTGTGGGAAAGAGTAAGTGACTCTAAATAACAGTATATTTTCTAAAGAAGGATACCAGGTATTTTGTGCTTTCACATTTGCTGGCTCCTATCCTCATAAATAATAAGTCATTTCTAGAGGGAAATAATTGTGTTTAGGATGTTCTGTTACAATAATTCTCAAGGAATTCAGTATTTCTCTCTTTTATTGTAAGAATACAATAAGAAGGGTGTTAAGCAGCAACCAGTTTCTCAAGAGTTTGCAATGTGGAACTCTAATATAATGTTGCCATATGTCAACTGAGGGTTTGTAATCTTTGTATGCATCAGAGTGCGTTTTGTCCTGCGTATATTACAGTTTTTCATTTCCATTAAAACAAGCTCTCTAGGCTGAGATGAAATGTATTAAACACTACAAGGTGAAGAACATGCATCTATACTAAGCATACAGTACCTGAAAAAAGTGAAATTTTTGTTTTTACATCTACACTGAGTACTCTATGATATGCCACAAGAAACTAATTTCAGTACTTAGTTATTTTATCTTGCCTCTGGGAGCTTGGGTTGTGGTCCACCACGCTCATTAATTTCTGATACTTCCACAGTGGAGCTTAGCAGTCCAGAAGTGCTTTATGAGATATTGTTTTTGTTGTTTAAAAGCCAAACTTCTGATTGTGTATTAAAAAATAACAAAGCAGGGCAGTAAGAGAAATAGGATATGAAAATAAGGCTGTATCTTGAGCTATGATTTTATTTGTAGAAAAACATTTTTTAGCATGTATATTTAATGATCTGAAAAAAAGAGAAACAAAACTTGGAAGCTGATTATAAAACAAATGGTTAACAATTGAAGTCATAGCATCAGTTTAACACAGTTTTAGATTTTGAATTATGGACTTCTCAATTTTTTTCTTGCTTAGACTTGTCCACATAGAGAAAATTGCTGCAAGTTCATCCACCTGTTACTTCATAAATGGACAAATAAAGTCCTTCCATTTGTTGAGCAGATGTCAAATTTGCAGAGATCTGGGCTTGTTTAACACTGTATGTAAATCTGAAAAGAGCTATTTTGATTTCTACGATTTGAGAAATCTTTTTTATTCATGTAAACAGAAATGTTTTCTGTTCATATAAAAATACTTCGGCAGTCCTATCCTAAGTTGTAGTTCATAAGTGTTGTCTTACTTGGAAGAGACAAAAAGGGGTTTGGTGAAGATCACATAGGAAGTTTGTGGTGCAGTAGGAAATGGAAAGCAGCTCTCTGGAATGAAATTCTGTGGGGTAAACCTTTCTCTCTGTGTAAGAATGAAGGATAGCAGAAGGGATCTAGTGCCTACAGAAAAAGTAAATTAATTGGCATATTAAAGAAAACAGTGGTGCCAGAAAACAAGATGCAGTATTTCTCTCTGCAAAGTTTATCTTGGGTATTTTTCCCCCATTGTTAGACTCTCATTTACTCTCTAGCATCCGGTGATATCTATTGAAGATTTTATCCCAAGGTCTCAGTAATACTTGTCTCATGTTTTAAAGATTAACTAACTCAAATCCCTGAATATACTGGGCTTGTTCATTTTTTTTGATTCATGTAAAATTGCTAAATTTTGCTCCAGGTATTTTTTTCAAAGAATTTTGTCAAAATGTAGGAAGATGTGAATTCTTCCTTTTTCCTTCAAAGAAAGACCATTTTCTTATATTGTAATTCTAGGCTGATGTTGTATGAATAGGATTGTTTAAAAAGAAAATTAGACTGTTACAGTCTTTTAGATGTTAATCCCATGAAAGCTGCTGCTTTTGAAGTTTTCCCCGAGTGAAATTTCACCTCTTCCTAACACACCATTTCTTTTAAGAGAAAAGTAATTCAATATCAAGCAGGCTAAATGGGAAGTTCTTTGTTCTTTTTAACCGCCAAGTTTATCTAGGTCCTTTTCCATACTAGAAAAGTTACTAACCTTAAGGCAATACAGGGCCAGATACCTGAGAATGAGTAAGTAGGGACAGGGAGTTAAAACGTGCTCATATGATCACGTATGCCAAGCCTTTAACCATAAGCAGTTGGATAAGTTTGGGGGCTTTGAGGAAACGTTAGTTTATGGTAAATGTTAACATGATGCGGTAGCTCCAAAGCCTCTTCCTAGGCAAGGTGCCCAAAGGAGGGGGAGCTGTGGTGTGCCGGAGGGCTTTGCAGAGGGAGCCCCATGCTCACCCTGGTGCGGGCTCCGGGCTCAGGCCTCACGCGGGTGCCGCTGCACTCGGGGTTTTAGCAGGGCGCTTGTGGAGCCATCTGGATTTGGCTTCAGAGCTGAAGAGCCTCTTGCTCGTCAGGTAATGCTGATAGACAGCCTGACAAGATCTTTCTTCTGTGAGTGAAGGGGGCTCTTGCTCTTGCCAAGCTCAGGCTCAGCAGGAGCTGCTCTGTTCAACGGTCTAGCAGTGAGAGAGGCACTTTGCTTGTTCAATGATAGGTGTGTTTTTCATGTGTAAGAGGCAGCATTTAGGAGATCCTAATGAGCTGGGAGCTCAGCAAGAGATTGTGTGAATCAAGAGCTCTTGTTTGTCGCAGTGGCAGATGTTGCTTCTGCGAGCAGCAGGCATGATTGCTGTCTGGATGGGCTTAAGATGTGACAAGTGTTATCTGGCTGGAAATTTGTCATGCTTGACCCCAAGCTAAGACAGAATAAAGCTTGTCAACATAGAGATAGCCTACAGATAACGTCGGCCTGCTTACCATCCAAAATCGCTGTGAGTTTTTTGTTAAAAAAAGAGAAGAATGAGAAGCAGTTCAGTTGGTTTGAATCTGGAGTGCTCAGTCAGGCTTAATTGCCTTTAGTTGTAATAACCCTGTGGAAGAAATGGGAGTTTTAGGAATATACTTGCATGTTTATTTATGAGAGAGGGATTTTTATTAGTTGTTTTGGCAAAATGAAAAAAGTTACAAATTCATCAAAGCTCACCTGACTGTTTAGTTAAGGTTTACATTCTTCATTAATTTTCCTCCTCCTTTGCTTTTTTTAGAGTCTCTTGAGAACTATATTTTTCAAGATACAACTTTTTTCTGAGGGAAAAAAAACAATACTAGCTCTAACTGAAATGAGTTTAATAAGGGAAACTCCATATCTTGCAAATGGTGTTGAAGATGTTAGGCACACATTTGAAGAACCTGGTTGAGATACGGTGCACCTGTGCTTTCTGGTTACATACTCATACCTAGAAGATAAAAATAATGGAAGAGAAAAGTACAGCAAAGAGAATACACTCTTTCTGTTATTCCTGCTAAATCTCACTGATAACTTTGCTCTAGCAGAAGTTCAGGAGTGGCACACCATTTTGTCAACTACTGTGACACCTGGTGAGCTTTCACGGACAATCAGATGTTCAGTTCTGTTCAGTTGTTCCTGTGGTCCTGAGATCCTAGTCAAGTAAACTCTGTTTCTTTTAAACAAAATAAAAAAGGAAAAAAGGGCAGAGTGAGGGAGAAGGGAGACAGGTTAATCAAAAAAACCTGCACAATAATAGGAGTGATGCATTTCAAATCCTGCATTTCAAAGCTGGTAAAACGATAACGCTCTTTCAGTCCTCCTCTTTATCCTATATTTAATAGACTAGATGAAGATACCGTGTTTCCAGGCAAGGCAAGGAGATACTGTGTTTTCAAGGCAGATTGCTCTGCTCCATCAAGCCATGTCACAGTATTATATTTTCTGTATCACCTGAAATTTTCTTTTAAAATTTCCAAATGCTCTAATGAATGGAATAGGCTCCATGCTAAGAGTCAGTTAGGGCTAGTGTTGTCCCCTGTGCTTCTGACTTTGTTCTCCTGTTGTTTTTAAAGATTATTTTAACATTGATCTTCGGTGGCAGTATCAGAACTTTTATTTGCCTACTTCAGTTTGTCTGCCCTCTAGACAGGGCCTGCTCTGTGCCTGTTTTATCTTTGTACAAAATACATTATTTGTACAGGACATCCCTCCTCCTAGTGATCTGAGGAGTAAGGAGGAAAAATGACAATCTCTTGTCATTAGAATAACAAATCTCAACGTTGTTTCTGAAGTATATAGATTTTCAAGTGCTCATATGTGGCTGTCATGAAATGAATATAGAAAAGTAGGATCTATCAGTATTTGCTTCCATCAGAATTATTCATTGGTAGAGAGGGAGACTGACTTTCCATTGGAAAACTGAACTTTGAGAAAATACATAACTTGAAGTTAGATAATAATAGAAATGCTTTAGTTGTACCCAGCACAATAAACCATACTTAACTTGGTGATCTCTGTCACTTTTAACCTAGCGTATATGTTGAAGAAGTTTGGCTTACACTGAATAAAACAACATGGTGTAGGCCTATGTTAGAGAGAGATTTGGATGCCTTCCAAAACTGATGCAAGGATGTGAAGAATCCTTGTTTTATGGTTCTATAGACAATTTCGTGTCATTTTACATATTCATCTGGATGTATATATACATATGTGTGTATCTTGTTGATATACATCAAGATGATGAAATCTGATGAAAGAATATCAGTCACTTACCATACTGTCTGTTGCCCAAATTAGCAGTAAGTCCTGCACGATACCTAAAAAATCTCCTGAAATTAATCTCAAGATACCTATGTAAAGATAGATTTTTAAAAATTAACAAGCTACTGGAAAATACATGAAAGACATGAGTCATTAGAGATAGTACTGCAGTACATATTGAAGCCAACATCTTATGTTGCTACTGCCTTTTATACGTGAAGGAAAGAAAATAAATTTTCTTCACATGTCACAGTGGGAATAACTAAACCAGCTGTCCAGTGATGCCACTGCTAGAGGAATTAAGTTAATTATTTTGTGATGCTTGTCATAGCTAACAGCAAGTGGATTATAGTGCACAAAAGTTAAAAATAACTTCTTCAGGTATCATAAAGATGAAAGAAATGTCAGGCGCTCTGACTTTAGTGATGGTTGAATCTCAAAAGACTCAGAGCAGCAGGTTTGGTTTGTTGTTTGTTTGTTTGTTTTTTTTTTTAAATCTTGTTAATTTATTGTTGAACTTCCCTGAACTTACATGAATGTGTCAAATTAATATATATTTCACACACAAATATATGTATTGGATTGATGAAAAAAGTACCATTGATGAAACAGAGAACGGACTTGTCATAGACCATGTGGGAGGAAATACCTGTGAAGGGAAGAAGAGGCTTCTTATGGAATGTGTTTACCTATAATTATGTTAACCATAGAAGCAGTGATAATAAATTGCTGTATAACATATTAAAAGGGAAGGTGACAGGTCTGTGTGGAATTGAACCATCCAGGACAAGAGCTCTCATTTGAGAGAGCTCTAGACAGACGGAATGGGATGCTGGAATTGCCTTTGAAGTGTAGTACAAAATCTTGTTTTATGTAACAAAAAAAGGTATTTTTTCCCCTTCTGTTTGTTTAATATATCACAAAAATCTCAGAGAGATAGAGACATGTATGACTCCCATGCTACATTCAGCCTTTTATAGAACTGTGAAGTTAAATCATTATGCTGTATTAAATGCCATGGTATTACACTCTTGAGTAATTTCTTGATGCATCTGTAGGTTATGAGAGTGGAGTGTATAATTAAGCAACTGCCTAGGAGACTGAAAAATTATAAGGTATGGGTTTTGTTGTAAAGGCTTCTTGTAATGGAGTTTTTATAATACAATACTCACCCTTAATATAAGACACACCAAAAAAAATAATAAATGGGTAGGCTTAGGAAAAATAAGATAATACAATGAGTCAAGACCATAGGATAACACTTTCAAATCTCTCTTGAATACTGTCCCTGGATTTTGTGTGGGACATACACTTAACCACTGTGATTTCCTTCTGCAGGCCCCACCAGAGATGCTATAATTACTCAAAGAACATTGCTGACCAAAAAGACGAGAGATCTCAGAGACTGATGTCTTAGAAGAACAGTGTTTTAGAGTGAATTGAAGCTTCTTGACAAGAGCCTTAGGCTTTCTATTTCTGAGATACACAAAGTCTGTAAACAACTTACATATGCCACTTGCTTGGTGCCAGATGCTTGCAGCCAGGTTAGTTGAGTCTTTAGAAGCTGTAGGGAAGAAAATGGATCCTGGGTTTTTGTTTTTTTGTTTTTTTTTTTATGGATTGTTATTTTTCACAATGCTGTTGGAAGGCTGAAAAAAGGACTGGTCTATGTAAAGGTTGTAAAGGAACACTAGCATGATCCATTAGACTTTGTTTCCTTTTGTTGTTTTCCATAACAAAGAGGCAAATTATGAAAAAAAAGTCATACTCTTCCTTATAAATCAGGAAGGGTGTCCATTATGAATGTGGTAGGCTTTGAAAAATAAGCATATACATCTGTAGTTTGTTGGGATTCTCTTCCCTAGTGATAGGGCACAAACTGATGGTGGTACTCTTTGTCAGGATTCGATCTAGAACATTAAACTATAGGTATCTTCTGAAAAGCCTTGTTTTTTTTCCTGAAATGGTCTAACCAGTGTATCTCATGACTACTCAATGGTGCTTTCATGTGTTCACTTATACCAACAAAATAGACTCTGCCATAGACTGCATGGAACAGTGCATATAAGGTTGTACTTGAAAAGCACATGCTACATGCTTTTGTAAGGCAATACTTGACATCTCATCAATGTGAAATATACTTATTTCCTTGCAGCCTTTTCATTTTATGTTTTAGTAATTCACTTTGATGTGAGAAATATTAGTTAGAAGGAGTGAGGTTTAGGAGAGTTATTGATAAAAAACAATATCTAGCCTTAAATCCAGATTTTGCTTAGCTTCGGTACAAATAAATAAGCAACTATCTTCCTCCTGTGCCTTATGACAGCCTTGTGAGCCATCTGTGAAATCTGCTGGAAGATAACTTAGACATGTCTTCCCTTGCATCAGTCCTGAAGATAGTATTTTCTAAAAAGAAGTTGTTTTTAACGATCACTTATGTAATACAATTCAGCTTACTGAAATGTATTTGAAATCTGAACAAGTTTGATGCATCATGGATTTGTAAGTAAAACTGTCCAAATTAATCCTTGCATGAGCTAATCAGACATCTTTTATGTAGTGAGATTATATGTTTGACAACTTAAAAAATTGCAAGCAAATACCAGTCTCACAAAGTTAAGTATGTAAACAAAACTTACAATTTGGGTGGGGTGTGTGTGGAGGGGCGTGTGTGTGTCCCTAAGAGATTAATGATCTTTCTTATGTAAAATATTACAATGGCATCATAACTTTTTAAAGTATTTTGCCTTTTGTTGTCTGAATCCTTCATTTTTTTGCTCACGTATGATAGGAATTGTTTCTGAAATAGTTAAGAATTACAGACTGAAAGGCAAAAAATTGAAGTAATAAAATGTACAGTGAAAATTTGTTTCCCAGTTAAAATTTTATATTTTGGCTTTCATGAATTTAGTACATTATTGCAGTGAATATGAAATTCAAGAAATACATATGATTCTTCAGGGTTTTATGAGTCAATAAAGCGAAGGCATTTTGTGAAGAAAGATAAATAGAGAGGAGTTAGTGATCCCACACTCAGTGGCCCTCTGTGCTGACTGAATAGACCTGTCATGGTCTGCTTTCACAGTTCATCCTAACCTTTTTATGCCAAAAGATTGCCTTAGTATTGAAGAGAGTAACTTATGTTTTTGGGACTTTATTTTAGGTCTTAGTGGACTACAGGGTTTTGGGAAGTATTTTGTGGTATGTGGTGTGCCAGTGGAGATGGAGTAATGCAGGTATGGCTTTGGGGTGCGCCTCTGAGTGTATATGTAGGTAGTCTATGTGCTGAAATCTTTCAGATCTGTGCCATTCGCATAGTTTTACCTGTGGGGAAAACGGACAGTATTATTAATAAAAGGAAAAATAGTTTTTAATACCTTAAAGTGAGCAACTATTCTTATTTTCTGTTTTAAATTTAGTGGAATGTCTTCTCCCAGGCTGTCCTTCCAGGTCTAGCAGAGCAAAGGCGTGCAGGAGGCATGGTTAATATCACCTGCGACTGACTCTGCTGTTCCTTAGGAAGTTCCTTGTGTTTGAAGACAAAGGGACAAAGCGTGTCAGGCACTGAGCTGCTCTGATTGAGGAGCAATACAGACAGGGAGAACTAAGACTGACAGTGGAAGTCAAAGAACATATAAAGCTGAAGCTTTAGCTTAGAGATAATAAATTTAGAAAATTGCTGTATTGTCTTGTGTAATTTGGCTTTGCCTGGTGGTTGTACTTACACGTGGAGTTATTGTTCATGTATTCGCATAAACCTTTCTCAGATGCTGATGCTGGTTAACTTATATTGATTCTTCAGTCTTTATTTGTAAGAGTGAAACACCTTAAAACAGAAAGATGCTTTTGCAGATATTCTCACAGCATCACCTGTGAAGATCAAAAATTGTTAGAGGGTAAGAATAATAAATAATCTATTGGAAGCGCTCTCTTTTAAAAAAGCATTTGATGTTATTAACTACTTTTAAAATTATTAAGTTACCCATTCTGAACTATGAATATTCATGATTCAGTTATTTGTTTCATAGGTTATTTTCCATGCATTTTAATATTAGAGAAATTCATGATATGAATTAATTTTTGCCATTGTCTCTGTTTTTCTCATTGTTTTTGCAAATTGCAGACCGTAATGTTTCAAAAAAGTCATGGCAATAGAAGCAATGAAGACAAGGAGTTTGATTACTCATACAATGAAGTCTGATACATTTACAGGAAAGATTACAGGCTGAGGTTGTTTGCAGTTGCTGGAATTTGTACTCAATAGCTGAGGAGAGCTCTTCCAGGCTTATATCCTATAATCTAATGAGGCCAATACACAATCCTGGATACCATACTGCTTGAAAGAAAGAATCCTTATTTATGTGAGAAATCATAACATTGGTTTTGGGGGAAATCTTAGGGTTTTTACTGCTTCCTGAAAAGGTTAGCTGCCAAGGCCTCAGAGGTGTGTAGTAGGCTACAGTAAAATTTTTGTGATGCTAAAGTCTGTCAAGTACTGGCTTCTGTGCCTTGCTTATCGCTATGTGGCATCCTATGGTTCGGAAGGGTTCCTCCCAAAACTTAATTTGTCAGCCATCACTGTCTTTTTCTTTTACTTTCCTTTATTATTTGGGCTGTAGCCTGCTATCAGGAATTATGTTGTTTTTTTTTTTTTAAAAAAAAGACCAAACAAAATCCCTCAGGTGTATATTGGGACTGAAGGGCAGTAGTGGCGATTCAGGGACCTTGGGTCATAGTGGACTGTTGAGTTTGAAAAAATATTTTGTGGCATGTGTTGTGTGAAGATATATAGCGTACATGTTCAGCTGACCCTTTTGGACTAAACAGCTTTTGCAAAATGGTTTGAGATTGCAAGAGGCTTGAGTTAGATGATCAAGACTGTCAATGTCAATCCTCTGTTCCTAAATTTAGGATTTGAAAAACTGTAGCTTTGGTGTAATGTCTAGTGTCCGTATGGAACAGGATGTTGTTTTCAATAGATTGCCCTCAGAAAGTGTTTTAATCAGCCTACATTTTGCGAGGTTGTCACTTAAATGAGAAATTAGGAACATGAATCAAAATTTTCTTAGATACATGAGTACTGGATGTAAGTGATCTTGGATACATCATATTCCTACACATGGAAACCTAAAGAAGAGCTTAATTTAAGGTTTTCACTGTATTATAAGATACTGTGTTTTATAAAAGAACCATTGCTGCCTGAAACTATTATTTTCAGAAGAATGGAGAAAATACCCTCCATTAGACTTCATCAGATGCTTAGAGTATTAAGGCATGAATTAAGCTGAACAAAGCTTTTCTGACATTTTTGTAAGAGTGGTTTTAATTCAAAATTTAAATCTGAACATTCCTGAAAGTGTATAATATTTTGTTATTTATAATCCTTCTAATCACTCCATCACTGCATTGTGTATCTGAAAAAATTAAAAGGTGATGCGTTTACACTCCTTTCCTGTCAACAGTAGTAAATCAACCCGAAAGCAAAATAATTATAGTTCACAATATGTACAAATTATTAGGCTTATTAAAATGCATGAATTCTTTAAGAGAACTATGGAAAAAAAACCCCAGCTAACACTCAGGTCTTTGATGGTTGTCAGATTTACATTTGTTGTATTTTTAACATTCATGTGGAATTTCAGTTTGCTTTGCTTTCAGTGACCTAGAGGTGGGACCTCCATAGCCTTGGCTTCAAGTATCTCCGAGATAAATTTCAAGTGCTATATTTCACTTGTTGTTGCAGTCAAAGGAGAAAGGTTTTCCTAATGTTAGAGCAAGTGTTGACAAATGTTCCTTGCTTCTCTGTATGCCAGAAAGGTTTTATCAAGGTTTGCCATGTTTATAGAATATGTCTGTTGAGGTATACACTGGTAGCTGATAAGAAAAGGGAGCTCTTTTTATTCCTTGTACTTTGATGACCTCCACCATAAAAGGCTAAATGAAAGCTTGAACTTGATTTCCAGTTTAAAAATAAAAAATAAAAAAATGCAGCTATAATGTACATCTTTACATCTAAATTCAACAGTCCTGTGTGAAGAAATCTTAGATATAGCGCTAAACAAGGAAGCATACATATTTAAAGCATTTTTTTTGTGTTTTACGTTACCATTTATTATATGTAAAATGCAATCGTCTTTTCTTCTTTTTAAGAGGCAATGGCTTACTCTTCAGAGGTAAGATAGCAACAAATGAGAGAAAATAAAATAACTTTCTTTCTTCATTGCCATTCTCTAGGTTGTGAAGTTCACCTTACATTTCCCAATTGCTTGAATTTGGTCTCACGTGTTCTCTTCCTATAATAGGCTAGACTTTTTGTTTTGATCTCCCACCCAAAGGACCAAGTAGGTGCTTGCTGTAGGGTTGTTGGCAGTGCCATAGTCTGCAGACGTGTGCAGAATAACTCATCAGTGGACTCTTCTGGATCCATGAGCTGTTGTCCTGTTGTCAAGGTCTGACCCTACTGACAGACACGATCTTTTCTGTCCTGTATTCCTCCATTGCAGTTTATAATCTGATCAGTCTTTCTTCTTCACACATAAGCTTCAGGGCAGACTCTCCTTTTCTTTATTGTGTATTGTGACCTGACTCATGACTGCAGAATCCAGCTCTACCACATTTTAAAAGCATTTTATTATGATAGGATTATTGTCCCTGAAAGTCTGCTTCAGATAGATAGCTAAATGAAAAGGTAAAGTTAAACCTACGTTTCAAGAGTGGACCTTAGAAAGTGATGTGGCTGCAAGTTCCTAGAACATTTATACTGAACTGCTCTTATCAGTTTTGCAAAGATTATGTGTTATCTGCCATAAGTTGCTACATCTTTCATGTCACCACAGGTAAAATCTCCTTTTCTAGATTTTCAAGTCATTGTATGTTTACTTACTGCTGGAAAGACATTGTCACTTGGAATCCAGCAGTCACACATAGGCAGGATAAAAAGGGTTAGTTCTCTAAGTGAATGGGTGAAAGAAGAATTTATGACCTTCGGTCTTCATTTGACAGAAATCAATCTGTGAGATCTGACATGTGTACATTAAGTTTGTAATGGTCTTATGTGCCGTTAGGATCAGCATGTCATTTACGATGTTGGAATGAGGCTTCAAATGTGAGCTTGTGATAGGAAGCTGAAAAAACACGTTGGTTTTTATTCTGTAGAAATTACACATGTTGAGTATAACATACAGAAATAGGGAAGTGCAGCTGAAGCTTTAGCTTGACAGAGCTAATAATGGCAGAGGAAAATTTGTGAACTAAATGTTCCGTGAAATACTCTGTATTTTACATTTAAACAGCCTGAAGAATTCAGTTTGCTTCATATATAATAATGTAAATGAATATTTTTTATTAGACCAGTAAGTACTGTTGGAAAAAAAAAAGTATGCCTTGAGGCACATGGTCTTTCTCGCTAAGAAACAGGCAGCAAATTTCTAGGAAAAAGATGTTAAAAACAATAGTTGTTATTTTAGTCTAACTATGTTAGTAGTTGGATAGCTTAGAGGAAGTAGTGGTTATAATCTAGAGATGTGTTAGCTGGAGATGGAGGTAACTGTGCGTTTGACTCACTGGGACAGAAACAGAAATAGTACTCAGTAGGGTCATCAAGGATATAAGACATGAAAAATCTATTTTGCAGTAGCACCAATGTCAAGACTTTTTTCAACAGCAAAAATACCATCCAACAAACCCTAGCAGAGACCAAAACAAGGCCACCATAACCGTCCATCTTATCAACGCTTATAAATACTTAAAGGGTGGATGTCAGGAGGATGGGGCCAGGCTCTTTTTAGTGGAGCCCGGTGACAGGACAAGGGGTAACTGGCACAAACTTGAGCATAGGAAGTTCCACCTAAACATGAGGAGGAACTTCTTTACTTTGAGGGTGGCAGAGCACTGGAACAGGCTGTCCAGAGAGGTGGTGGAGTCTCCGTCTCTGGAGACATAAAAAATCCGCTTGGACACATTCCTGGGCAACCTGCTCTAGGTGACCCTGCTCTGGCAGGGGAATTGCACTAGATGATCTCCAGAGGTCCCTTCCAACCCCTACCATTCTGTGATTCTGTGAATAAGGATATAATATCCTTCCTTGTTTCCATTCCCTCTTTGTATTATAGCACATGCCTACACTTTTGGAATAGATAGTACCTGAAACGCATATTAAAGTATCTCGAGAGAGGAGTACAATTTCCCAGTATTCTTAAAGAATTTGGTAGCAGCTAGAAGTAATTTGATCATCTATTATATGTGACTTTATGGTGACAGAATTGCTATTGTCCTGTATGTGTGGTTAAAAACATATAAAGATCCTTAGCCAACTGCTAGTATGTTCATCTATGTTACTACAATAGTAATCAAGTGACGGCAAATACAAACAGTATATACTTTCAGGATGTCATTATTTTCACTAGGCTACTGTTTTTTGCGTTTTTTCCCTAATGATGCCTTTTTTTTTATTAATAGCATGTTTAAAATTATTTTGTTCCTTTGATTGTGGTAAACTATATTTGGTGTAAACCAGATGTGAGCAAAAGGGAGAAAATAACGTTGAAATGAAGTTCACAGAAGTGCGGGTATGAAGTGGAAGTTTCAGGTTTTTAAATTTTTTAGTTGGCTTAATTATTTTAATATCACAGTAGATATATTAATTGCTATATATTGCTATATAGTAATTGCTTTAAAATATAGTAATTACAAAATCTTTAAATGCAAGGATACCTGTGCTGAAAGATTATAGCACTACTTGGAGTTCCCAAGCACAGAAAAGACTGTTAATTTTCCACCTTATATTTTATGTTTTATAATTAGTGATTTTTATGATGAGAGCAGTGTATTATATCCCAAGGTGTTTAAGGGGCTATTGCTTTGTATTTTAGAAGATGCTGGACTTCCAAGCTATCTATAGTAGCAAACAGGGCTAGAGCTGTTCAATTGTTGGCATGTTTCCTAAAATGCTTTGGCTTATGCAATTACCACTTTCTCGAACAGTATTTAGGGACAATTTAGGGACTAGCATGGGTCAATGGCAATTCCTGATAACTAGTATAGATAAGGCCTCTCTGTTCTGAAATAAAGAGATTTTAACATTTTGCATGCAAGCCATGCCACTTGCTCTCAGTGCCATAGAACAAGCTTTGGCACATCTAATGTACCAGAACCCATGTAACCACAGAGTCCTAAGCTGAAATGCTTCCAGAATTACTTGTGTGGTCTTAGAAGAGGTTGAAAATAGCAACGAATATAGAATTTCACCATGCCAATACTCCTTTTCCAGATTTATATACTAAATTGTAACAAGCTACAAAGTTAATACTTTGTGAAAGAAAAATATTAAAGTAAAAAAAAAAAGTTATAATTAGTTGAACTAGTTTTTATTTCTGTCATCATCCTAAACCAGAGAATTTCAAAGAAGTAACTACACCTGGTTTCAGAAACCCAAGCAGTTTAATTGGTGGAAATCTGCAGCAGGTGAGCCATTTATGGGAATTTATTTTTTATTTTTAAAAATCTTTATTGTTTTAGTAAGACCGAACACTTTAAAGATTGCTCACATGACTTTCCATATACAGCAGCATATTCCAGTTCAAATGAATATGAAGGTTGGTAGGAAGAAAGAATAATAAATAACAAAGCATTAAAGCTCTGGAATGGAGACAAAAAAAAAAAAAAGAAACAGGATTCCCTGAGGACATTTCTGTGTTGCTTTTCTTTTTCTGTGCCCAGAAAAGTTTTAATCATTATAAATTAAGTATTGTTTATTATTACTGGGAAAAAATGTACTATTTGAGTTGAAGCTCTGTAATGGTAAGAAAACTGAAGGCTTCCTAGCATTTGACATTTTTATTTGACTGACTTATATTTTTGTACATCACAGTAGATTGTTTAAATAAAGGAATATGACCTAAGCTCTGAAACTTTTATAGTTTTTCCAATAATATCTCAGGGAAGGGAGAGTTGGAAACTGATGATGATATTTCATAATTCCATTAACTTTTCTGGGATAGACTAACATTCAAATAAAAATAAGTAGTAAAGTTACAAGAGGAATGAATAAACCTGTGAATATAAATAAGCCCCCCAATTTATTTTTGCACCTATTGCTGTTCCCTGACAGGATTGCAGAGTTAAAACCCACATCAATTTGCAAAGCAGGATTCAGAGGAGTTAGGATTTAACCCAGTAAAAAAATTCCCCATTGACCTTACACATATGATAGCTGACGTCAGCTGAGCAGAGATATGAGCTACTCTCATCCGAAGAACATAATGAGATTTCCTCTCCTTCATATCATTCACACCTGAGCCTATACTAGGAGAGATCTACAGTGAGCATGAGAGCTGAAGGGGAGACCCAGCTCATGTTTACGTTTTTGCAGGGTCTCATCTGCCAGGGCGTAAGTGGGTTTGCATACGTTCACTCGCACTCCACATCCAGTGGTCCTAGAAAATAGTTATCTCAGCCACAGCAACCAGCGATACAGACAGAAAACTCTTGACTTCTGAAATTAATTTTGCTTACTCCACTTTTACTCCTGCAACATAATTTAGGATTTAACCTGACAACACTGATCAAACCCGTTCAGTAAATAATTAGAAAGAAGAAATGAGGGTTTGTTTGGGGTTTGTTTTGTTTTGTTTCGTTTTTCCAGAAAGCCTGATTCAATAAGCTGTATTCATCACAAACTAACTGGTTAGGTACAGAGACAGAAATGCTTAAAATAAAGAACATGTTGAACTGAGTGAATCCTTTGTGAAGGAAAAATGTTAAATATTTGTTTATGCTGAATTAGATTGAATGTAAGCTCCGTACATTAATTAAAGTTATTTAATTAATTAATGATTTCTTGTGAAGGGGAGTAAGTTAATCATTTAAGAATTTTATTCTATTCCAGAGTGCCAAAGTGAAGGAAAAAAATATTTCGTAACAATTACTAGCAGATTTTTTTGTGGTAGGGAAATGTTTGGAAACCATCCATGAGCTGTGTTAAACTTGTCACCTCTGTGAACTCCTTTTAACTCAATTCAAAAATGGTGTCTTTAATAAAAATGGAAAAATAATGGCAGCTTAAGGACAGGAAACTTGAATGTCGAGATCTACGCAATATATTTACTATCTCTAAATTGAAACTAAGGTATACACAGCTAAAGTACTTATATTCTATTTATGGGGCCTGACTGATTTTAAAAAAATCATAACCAAATATAGCAGACTTCGGGTAAAATATTTAAGTTTAAAAAAAAATATAATAATGCCAAGAGATAAAAATGCAATAAAAACCTTGAAAGTTGTATCTCCCCTTTTCTTCCTCTCCATAATGATGCTACAGTGGAAAATCTTTTCTCTTGGTCCTTCTCTGTTCACACAAAGCAAGCTGAAAAACAATGTATAGATGTGAGTAGAAATACTACAGAAGAGACATTCCTACTTTTTGTATCCTCAGCTCTAGGTGTGCAAGATCTGAGTTCTGTCCAGTGTCATTTAGGGAAAAAAGAAAAAGAAGAAGGGGGAATTCTGATTTCACAAAAGGAAGAAGGCTTCATTGATGAAAACTGGAAACTAGCTTATGCTACTCAAGTCACAATGACAATTTGTCAGGGAAATGAGCTACCCAGTGTTGACCAAAGTGTAATTTTAATCAGTTCAAGAGTAACAACATTTGATTGTATACAACATGAATCTAGGTGTCGAACAACTTGTTAGACCTTCCTACTCTCTCATCATCCATTAACTACTTCATTTGTTATTTCCTTCATGTCTTGAGGTATCAGATAAAACACTCAGCCACTACATCATATTGCCTCTTGCTTGATATCTGTGAATGGTTAATACAGTAAGCTGGACATGAATGAATATACAGAATAATCAACAGATAATTTTTCCTTTTTGCTCCAAAAGGCTTTAGCAGAGAATAGAAGCAACTTCGGTTTTTTTTCCTGCTAGCTGCTTCAGTTATCATCTTTAAGATTAAGCCTTAAAAACAAGATTTTAAGAATCCAACACTGGAAAATCAAATTAGGAGTACTGCAAGAAATACAAGCATAATGCAAGTTTGATCTTTTTATAACAATGCAGACTGAATAGGCTGACAAAGAAATAAGTCAGCACTGTGAAGAAAGCAAGCAGGATCTGCTAGCATTGTTTATTATGATAAATTTAGGTGCCTGAGCATTTTTGATTGTATTTGTAACTCTTATATACTCTAACTTAAATGTCTTCCTCTTGTGTTAACTGAATCTTAACATGATTAGCACCCTGTATGCAGTAGGAATCTCAGGGTCTGAGATATCAAATAAAGAATTTAGCCGTTGAAGGCATCTGTTGCCACAAAAGAAGCATTTCTGGTACATGTGAAATGAATTGCCTGATGAACAATTCACAGTATGAAGATTCAGATACAAAGGGCCACTGCTGCAGGCTTCACCATTATAAGAATGTTTCATCATGTGCCATGCATTACATGGTGTATGAAAAGACAAGGCTAAAACAGTGAGCTTGCAAGCATACGTGTACTTAAAATTAAGCATTTGAGTAATTCTGCTGAGCTTCAGAAAACTACCACATTTTAAAGCTAAGCATGAAAGCATTGGAAGAGGAAAACAGACTCTTAAAAAAGAATAAATAAGAGTAAATATGATAAATAGCCATCTGAAAAGTACTGGATTTGAACTGTGAAATTGTTTCATATATATTTTTCACTACATAAAACTTGAGTGATCCATGGTGCTTCCTAAAAGTTTCCTGATTATGCTAAAATCGCATAAGCAAATTAATGGGATACTGTAAATCAAGTTGCAGTAAGTGGTTTGGCCTTTCTGTTTGCCACTTTTAAATGTCTGGTTATTTGCTACGAGAATCATAGATTATAACCCAGGGCACAAAAGGAATTAATGTAATCAAAACTTGCTTGTGTTATGGAATCTCATTGTCATGTTGCTTGTGTCAGTTCTTGCTTACTGCTGGGTGCTGTGTGTGTTTCCTTAGCAGGTGGAAGGAGTCTTGCCATACAGGTGACACCATTAATGAGCAGATGCAACTTTAGGTGCAGCATGAATGTAGGGAAGGTTTAGAAATTCAAAAGATCAGCCATGCCATCTCTTTGAAACTGTCATAGTGAAAGGAAAGGTGCATTCCTGTAGAATTTTTAAGAGCAAGAGGAATTAGAGTTTACGTGTTGTTTTCCATCTGTTTAGAAAGTTAGTCAGTAAGTAGAAACACTTAAGTGAGTACAACTATTGTGCGATCTAAACTACACAGAAGTACCTTTATGGACAATTGGAGCCAGAGCCCAGTTGTTCAGTGTGCTTGCGTGGGTCCATTTCACTTCTGTGGATTTTCAGGGTTTATTTCTGTGAGCAAAATTTCAGTTTAAAAAGCCCAGTATTAGATCTTAGTTACTATGATAAAGGCCACAAAATAAAGATCTAAATGAATCACGAAAATTGCATTTCTGTAGAACAGAGAAAAAGGAGAAGGATGAAGTTTATGACTGCTGACGTTTCATGTAGGAAGGGAATGGCTTGGAAGTAACGTTACTGCTGCTTGTGTCACTACTCTTTTCACCTGGTCCTTACTGAGCAGAATTCTTTGTTTAACAGTTACAATTTGCTCCAAGTATTCATTCACTTGATTATCTAAAAACTGTAACTAGCTTTTCTTTTATGTCACCTTGCTATTTTAAATTCTCCCACCTGTCTGAAACCCCCTCAGTGTTTGCTGCCAATGTCCTAGTACAACAGGCATGGCTAAAGGTGAAGGTAAGATTAGTTAACTAAACAGTTGTGGTATAGAGGTGCCATTATGGGCTCTACAAAGTTATCAGAAGCTCTTCAGGAAAAAACACCACAAATCACAAATAGTGGAGTAAGTCTTGATTCAGAGATGGGTGCAGAATCTCACGGTATTCTCATCGTGCAGTTGCTGTTTATTTTCTTGTAGTGTTGCCTGCTCAGCTTCTGCAAGTGCAAGTACGCGGTTTATCTTACTCCCATGTAAAACAGAGCTTTTGGATTCCAGTACACCGATTCCCATGTTTAACTCGTGTCAGCACTATGTTTTGCTTGGGATTGTGGGAAGCACTGTGACTTGAGCACTGACTGTGGTCATGTACTTGACAGCGCTCCTGTTTTTCACTCATCAGCTGTGGTCAGAATCAGTTTATGCAACTTGCTGTTTGTACTGCAGTCAGAGTTTCTTCTACTAAGCATTCTGCTGTTTTGAATTTGTAATCCCTCTGGACATCCTATGAAGCATAAGTCTAATTCATCTGCTGGAGAGTTGTCACTTGATTTTACAATTTGAACTGGACAGCTACATTTTTGAAGTTGAGTGAAAATACATATGCCACATTGTCTCATCTTAATCTTAGTTTTTGAGATTTATTTGGCTTGAAGTCATGTGTCTTTCAGAAGGGAAAAAAACCACATCATCAATGTTTAGTCTACAGTATGGAAGCTTGGAATGTGGAACTTGTTGTAAAGTGGCTTTTTATTGCCTATGAAGATTTCAAAGATAATTATCTTGGTTTTACCATGAAATAACATTCAGTAGGAATTTTGAGCCTAAGCTTTAGGACTTAAGGAAAATCATTTATTTCCAGTCTAGATAATGAGAATGATCAAACAGTGATCTCAAAAATATGAAGATTGCTTGTCAAATACTACAGAAAGAAACTGCTTAAGTTCAAAGAATTTTAAGAACCTATTGACTCCACAGGTTTTATTACATAAATGACACAGTGCACTCTTGTCAGTAAAATAAAGACAGAGCAAATGCCTGAAAGCTGAAATAATGTGGAATGAAATTTCTGATTGTGGAAATATCAAAAAAATACTGTTTTCTGAAATACCAGCATCTGTTGCCAGGTTTAACAATGAGGTTGATGAGAGTATCTGAACTACATCTGTAAATTTTTCTGGATCTACAGAATTCAATGGCAATACTTAAATTGATCTAGCCAGAATTTAGAATTCCTTTTTACAATTAGAATAAGATAAATGTACGTAAATCCTTTATTCAAATCATGTTTTCCCCACTTCACATGAAGTTCAGTTGTTTTCAAGAATATTTTAATTCCTGACGAACTTGTACGAAGAAATGTTCTCCATCATTTATCATCAGTCCTGGCTAACCGGGGAGGTCCTGGTTGACTAGTAATTAGCAAATATGACCCCCATCTACAAGAAGGGCTGGAAGGAGGATCCGGGGAACTACAGGCCTGTCAGTCTGACCTCAGTGCTGGGGAAGGTTATGGAGCAGATCATCCTGAGTGCCATCATATGGCACATAAAGGACAACCAGGGTGTGAGGCCCAGTCAGCATGGTTTTATGAAAGGCAGGTCCTGTTTGACTAATCTGATCGTGGTCCATGACAAGGTGACCTGCTTAGTGGATGAGGGAAAGGCTGTGGATGTTGTCTACCTGGACTTTAGTAAAGTTTTTGACGCTGTTTCCCACAGCATTCTCCTGGAGAAACTGACTGCTTATGGCTTGGATGGGTGTACTCTCTTCTGGGTAAAAAACTGGCTGGATGGAAGGACCCAAAGACTTGTGGTGAAAGGAGTTGATGGCTGGTCACAAGGCTCAATATTGGGGCCAGTAAGTTTGCAGATGACACCAAGTTGTGCAGGAGTGTCGAGCTGCTTGAGGGTAGGAAGGCTCTGCAGAGGGATCTGGACAGGCTGGGTCGCTGGGCCGAGGCCAATGGTGTG